>APFE030820959.1:1901-19819 GCA_000404065.3 Pinus taeda | reverse complement strand
TTGCCATTGAGGCATGCAAGCTTCAAAGTACTGAAAGGGTTGTTTGTAAGTCAACTTCTTGGATAATGAGCTGATGTTGACAAGAAGTGACCCATTGTAGGAGGGCCTTAATGTATCCCACATCCACGACACGAAACAAAGCAAATGATTTTCTAGAAGTGAAAACAATTTGATGATACAAGGTTCAGGAATGGCGGTCATGAAAAATGGAAGGTGAAGGTATTGCAGTGGATGAGGAATTAACTGGATGGTGAATTCTCTTAATGACTTCTCTTGAACATATCGGAGACACTAAGATGGATTGGTAGCATTAACCCCAAAAGAGGGAGGACCAATGGTGATATGACCAGTGAACGAAATAACCCAACCTAACTCAATCATTTTGATGGAATGATAGTTTCATGCTCAAGAGCAACCTACTACCAATAAAGTTCTTCAAGTTTTCTTCCCTTTTTTCTCAGTCATTGCTGACCAGTACCTCTTTATTTTTGTCAAGCTTGAGGAGGATAACACATGCTTGTTCTATAATTTTCCCTTCAGGCAAACCTGTCGCTATGTTTTAGCGAGCCTAGCGACAGTGAAACTCGTTATTGTCTGGGTGGAAAAGTTTGTCGCTATTGTTTTAATGAGTTTAATGATAAGGATAACTCGGTCCTTTTCATGTTTAGAGAGTTTGAGAAGGGAAACTCCAACAGTTCTTTTTTGTAGCATAATCCTTTAAGTCCGGAAAAGAATAAAATAATACAAAAGGGATGATTTTTCAATAACTTTAGCGAGCCGGAAAGACAAGCGCTCAAACTTTTTCATGAGATAATCCCTCAAATCTGAAAAATATTAAAATATTCAGGAGGGATGGTACTTCCAATCACTTTAACGAGCTGGAAATGCCAATAGCTTGACAATCTTTTCATATTTAAGGAGTCCGAAAAGAGTTTAAAGGAGACTCATTTTTGAGGAACGAGTGGTGTCTAGGGTAGCAACTGGTTCTAGGTAAGCTTGGAACTTCTCAAAACATGGTGATGTGAAGAGGGTGGCTAACAAGACCACTCATTGCAGTTGTTCCTCAAAATGGTAAAAAATCAAGTGGAAGCGTATGATCGACCAAAAGGATGGAGGTGATGGATGGAACACAACCAAGGTTCAAAAGGGTGATATAATGGCAATCGCAAAGGTTATTTACCAAAGGTGGGTTCATTTTCTCATGAGCTTAAACTCTGGGGGAACATATGCTCAATGGCGGGTTTATTTTGTAACGAGCTTGAACCTTGTGGAAAAATTGCTCTTTACAGTAGTCAAAGATGTTCAATTCACCGTTTAACACGTTAGATTCTTTTGTTGGCTGTTCAACCTACTCAATTTCTCCATCAAATTAATTAGAAATACATATATATGCCCGAAAAATGAATTAAAAACTAACATTTTGACTTGAAGTACGTGAATAGTAACATAAAAGGTAGTTTTACATCTCATTTTCATCATTTCATTTCAAATTTGGGATTTTGGAGTTCTAGAGTGGTTTCCCCCCTCAAATTTCACCAGCTGATTTTGGGAGATCTGGTGGACTATTCCCCATGCCGTGAGGACCAGGTAGGAGCTAACCCTGAGCTCTTCATTTTCATTCCATCCTTTCTTGATTTTGAGTAAGTTTTTCCATTCTTCTAGGCCCCTGGGGTTTAAAGAATTCCTTCTCCCATCATCGCACCTGGTCTACATTGGAAGGTGTGATGGATACTAAGTTGTACACTGGCTAGTCAGTATGCATATAACCTTTCTCAAACGCGGGGTGCAATGGGCACAAAAGGGAAACTTTGCACAATGATTTTCCATGAATTTTTTGCCTGTTTTTGCTCAAATTTGGATCCTAACTTATCTTTTATCTTTGTTTCAGATATTTTTTGGATCAAGATGGTCATCACATGGCATGAACGTTAACAAGAAGAAGAGGACATGATTTCCTTACACGAACAGGGCACAATTACTGCATTATGAAACTGTGGCTTGCTGACGTTCTTCCACATATCCAGAATGAGGCAACAAATTAGTTTGTTGCAGTAATTTTTCGATGCTTGGGATCTGATCAACTAGGTATTCCATATCAGAGGCAAATCTATTCCATTGACATTCGAGGATATCTAATTTCTGACGGGGTTATCGAGGCGTGGTACCCCTCTTTCACTATCAAGATGTGCCTGTGTGGGCGAATCTGTGAGAGATTATATTTGCCAGTTCTACAGAGATGGATCTTAGCCCAACAAAGATGGAAAAATAAATATCCGAGATGTCACTGATCGGCCCTTGGGGACCATTTTATTTACCTTTGGTATATTGGCTAGCAGCGCGACTCTTCATTTGGCAAACGGATCTTATATGCAGTACACCCTGGAATGCCTGGAAAAAAAGGTGTTCAACTAGTGTGAGGTAGTATTTCTTGTTATGAAAGAACAGCTCTCCAAGGTAAAGAATGGAAGATCTAAGAATTTTGGCTACGGTTCCATCTTGACCGTTTTTGCCTTGGATAGGATTCCACTGATGTAGCCTCAGTACATTTCACTAGGATTGCCAGCATTGAGGGAACCACAGATGCAGAGACGGGTTAATATTATGGCCAAACATGTTGGTCAGTCACATATTTCCTTCTCTGATGACTTTTTTGAGTTGTTCGACCATCAGGAAATGGTCTTTGCAGAGTACCCATACGTCGGGATGGATTTCCGAGGTGACCCAAATTTGGCGTTACCAACTAGCGATCAATGGAGTGTGATGGGTAAAATGATTCAATCACAAATTTGTTTATCATTTTTATAATCTTTTTGTGTTTTTAAAAGTTATCAAGACTAATAGAAATCATGTATTTGTGTAGATATTGGGCTAGGGCGACCAGTAGCATGCCCAAGTGCAGCAGCTGATGTTCCAGTAGGAGAGGTTGTAGGGAGGGTCGTCCTTCACGATCTGGACATAGCAGAGACCCTAGCAGCGCTGCAGGATCAAATCGAGGGCCTCACTCTCGGTATTCAGGATGTGAGGACTGACGAGTTACCTCTGAGGTTACAGCGCCATACTACTAGCGTGCCGAGTCGATGGACTAGTCTATCATTAGTCTAGGATGATTTTCTGCATTCATTTTTGAGTTTCTTGGTCATATGAACAATTTTGTCTTGGACACAAAACATTTTGTAAAAACTATAAACAATTATATATTTTTTATTTTTGGAGCTTTATTTTGGTTGAGTTATGCGATTCTGATGCAAATGTTAATGTGAAATGCTCCTTTTTTTTTACAAATGCTGCAAATCTCTATCTAACACGTAATTTGTTAATGAATCAGTTAATGTGTTTAAGTTTCTAGAAATGTGTTGATATTGAATGGAATCAAACTGTCTTTCCAAAGGCCTGACTCTTAGGAACATACGATAAATAGCCGGGTTCTGAATTGAATAGATGCCAGTGAGCTATAGAATGACGAGTTGCGAATCTAGTCTAAGAACAAGTCAGTGTATGCCATGCGAACTAGCATGAGAGAGAAGTTCAATAAAGGAACTATACACAGCGATATTATTCATCGATCAGCCAATACATATCCCCCTGAAACTCACTAACTTGCTTCTTGGAGAAAAAATTGCCCAAGCTGCAGAAGATAGACTTTGCGTACTACGACTAGCTCCGTCGGCATACCCAAAAAATGGTTCCAAAAAGTCTAACATCTGCAAAAAATGCAAAGTGGATTACCTAACCAAAATGACAACTCTAAAAGAAAACAAAATGTAACAAAAGCATATATATAAAGAGATTACTACACTTAATCAAGCATATTAATGCTTAAGATACAACCCATTTCAGGGTTGCAATAGTGGAATTCTATCATAATCAACCAACTCTTAGGCTCCTTTTTTCAATACCCTCTTAACAACGTAGGGGCCCATCCATAATAGTTTAAACTTACCTGCTCCTAATTTATCAGAGTCTTGATCATAGAGTAAGACCATGTCACATTCTGAGAAGACACGAGGTTTGACATTTTTTTCAAATTGTTCCTTGAAACATTTCTTATGTGCTTTGTTATCCAATGCAGCGTCATGACGGGTTTCATCCAAGTGGATTAGTTCCATTAACGGGCCTCTTCTTCCAAAGTTTTAGGAAGTAGATCAATCGCAAGCTTGAGGGACGCAATTTCACACTAGATTGGTAAGACAACCTCTAGACCATACACCAACTGAAAGGGCATAAATCTAGTAGCATTTTTCATTGAAGTTCTATATGCCCATAAAGTGGAGTATAGGATTAAATTCCAATTCCGTTTGTGGACTCCAATCATTCTCTACAACATAGGCTTAAGGACTTGCTTGATTGCCTCAACATGCTCGTTAGCCTATAGATAATATGGAGTAGAACTATTGTGGGATAGTCCTAATTTGGCAGTCAATTCAACCATCATGTGATTGAAAAAATGCAATCCATGATCTGTGACTATAGCCTGTGGAACACCAAATCTAGAGACTACATGATTGAAAAAGAAAAGAGCAGTCGTTTCGCCACTGTTGTTTAATGTAGGCATCACCTTGGCTCATTTTGTAAAATAGTCGACAACGACTATAATATATCCATGCCCCCCGACTGAGGTGGGGTTACATGTCATGAAATCAATGCCCCATTTAGTGAATTACTTAACAAGAACTACTGGATGCAGTGGTGTAGGTGGTAATCTCGTTTTGCGATCAAAAATGTGAAAAGCATGGAAACTTCTAACTGTAATTATGCAATCTTTGAGTATAGTGGTCCAGAAGTAACTTACTCGTAAGATCTTTTGTGCAATCACGTAAGCAGATAGATGCCCCCCATACGCACCTGAATGACAATCATTCAGGACTTTTTCGGGCTCCTCATGTGTGAGGCACCTTCGCAAAACTGTATCGACACTACGTTGGTAAAGTGTTTGGCTTGGTATCAAATATGCCACTGTTCAGAGCAAGAGGTGTTTGGCCTAAAAGTTTGGGTTCGAAGATAGACCAGTATACCTTTGTACCATGGATCACTTAACGATATCAGAAACAGAGTCTCATCCACGATTGATGCTTTAGATGTTAAATCGTTGGAAGACAATGGGAGGTCACAAAGTAACTCTACGAATACAAGAGATTTCTTTGATTTGGATTTGGTGAATTCCAGATCAAACACTTGCAAAATGGCTATCCATTTGCAATATTTTCCCCCTAGTAATTGACGCGACAGAATGTAGGTCATAGGGTTGCAATCTAACAAAATGTTACTTTTGCGAAAGAGAATATAGTGTCGAAATCTTTGTACTACTTAAATTGATGCCAAAGCCAGCTTTTCAACATAGGAGTACTTGATTTTTGTATCATTTAAGTTGCAGCTTCAATAATACACAGGATGTTCTATTCCATTGTCTTCTTGCACTAAAACCATGGCAATGGTTGTATCTGTAGTAGCGAGATATAGGTTAAAGTCTTTTTGATAGTCAGGAGCATACATTAATGATGGTTTTACTAGGGAACATTTTAAAGCATCAAAGGAAGCTTGCGCAACCTAACCCCAGTTGAAGGGTACTTCTTTTTTCAAAAGATGCGTATAACCTTTAGCAAGTTTGGCCTAATTTGGAATTAATCTTCTTAGAAAGTTAGCTTTCCCTTGGAGTTTCTGAATCTGAAGAAAATTTGAAGGTGGAGGCATGTCAAGGACTACCTGAAACTTACATGGGTCGAGTCAAATTCAGTCCTTAGAAGCTACGAAACCAAGTAATCAACTAGAACCAACACAAAACACACACTTGTGCAGATTGAGTCGTATCTTGTAGTGTCAGAAACGTAGAAATATGGCTCTCAAATGATGCAGATGATCAGTCCACTTTCGCGAATGAGTTGGTAGATTGTTAAGATATGGTAGAATGATGTGCTTGATTTCATGGATGCGAAATCCTAGTGGAGTCGCCATTTTGTTTCCGGGAAAACTAGTGTCTTTTCGATCTACTAGTCCCACTAGGATTGGCAACTATCATAGAAACAAACAATCAAAGAAATTTGTGATTTCCTCTATGTATGATAGATAAGAGAGAAGTAAAGGAACCATCCTGGATCTTTCGCTTAACTCCTTGATTTATTTCTCTTTCCCTTGATAGAGCTTGCAACTCCTCTCCTACTTGTCCTTCTTAGAGAATATCTATAGAAACGAAGTAAGAAAACACCATCAAAGCATCCTGATCTATTATATCATAAACAATGCAAAATAAAAAAAAGATTGAGCATATAATGGCATTCACAAATAACAACATTAAAAAATACACGATTGTATGGAGGAAAAATCAAATAACTTTTTTAAAATAGAAGGGAGAACTACAACCCAGATGTCTGATCCAGCATCATCCTCCCAGCATCAAAGCCCTCTTCACCTCATGAAGAGCAAGATCACCCAACAATAGAATGTTCCTTCTCAAAGACAAACTATCACCACTTCCTTACAAATTACAAAATTCTACCCTCCAGATCTCTCAGATGAGGGATCCATTTATAGATGTGTGCAAGGGTGTGAGTCATCTCTCATTTTTTTATTACTGTCATTCCACTTGTTGTTTTTGGTTCCGCTTGGAGATTTCTTGGATCTCTTAGTCATACCTGGGCAAATTCAGAGAGGCAAGTGTCATAGGAAAGTTTCTAGAAGATTCCATGAGCATCCACCTAGCAAACTGTCTCGAACATTTGTCCATTCTCGCTCATCACACCCCACAGAATGCTTCCTCGATATTTATCTCACATGGCTAGTGTAGCAGTCAGTATGCATCGCACCTTGATAGTGGAGTAGTCAGTATGGTCCAGTTTTGGCCAGTTCTGAGTTGGTTTTTAGGTGGAACTTATGGGGAATGATGTAATCATTTGACCATGATCCTTTAGGGTATAGAACAACACTTTTAGGGGTTAAAGAGCCCTTGGTTTATTGACATATAAGTTTGGGGTTGCTGTGCTGAAATATGTCTATAGAACCCCATTGTACAATGACTAGAAATAGATTCATTCGAACTACAATAGCACTATGAAGAGGTCAGAGGCACAACATGAACCGTCGTGCTCACACAAAGACTAACAAAGCTATGAGAGGCTAAGAAACTGAAAGAACAAGTGGATGTGGCGTGTCACAAGGAAGCCGTGTTGAAGGCGCGACTAAAGACCTCATTGGATGAGGCTTACATAGTCACAACCTCTATTGGAGGAAAGCTTGCGACTCTGCAAGGAACTCAGCAAAAGCTTCAGGCCAACAGTTTAAGAGTAGTGGCCGAGTGGATGGTTGAAGATGTGAAGCAGGTGATTGCACAGTGTACTATCAAGGTTGCGGTCATAAGGGTCGAACTAGGAGGTCTTCGCGTTAAGATCTCCGCGCCTACTGAGTGGCTCGAGGGCAAGTCATGATGTTTATGTTGGGGGCCTATTGGGAATGAAATCCTCCAAGGACAGTTTTGGGGCTAAAAGCCCATGTTTTGGGTCGAATTTTGTAATAGAGTTGTAAAGACTCTGCATTTTGTGGTCATAGAGCACGAAGGTTTCATGAGTCATAAATAATTGTCCACCCTTGTTTTGTAAAGTGTAAAGTCAGTTGTAAATATCTACCCATGGTCCACAGACCATGGGATTGTATAAAAAGAGTTATATAAGCCCTAAGTAGTAATAAGAATTTTTGTAGAATAAGAAGAAGTCTTGAGCGATAAGGACAGAATTCTATGTTTTGGGTCGTAGCATAGGTAAAGGCTCTACAGCTGAGTGTCCAGAGGCCTAAAGTAGAAGTCTGCAAGTGAGTGCACGGAACCCTACAGCTGTGTGTGCAGGGCGGATAGATATTGTAATCATTTGAAGATATCAATAAAAAGAAGCATTCTACATTTTTTTTGTCTTTGTTTTCATGTTAATGCATCTTGTCATATTGTGTAGGAATTTCATTTATAATTCTTATGTCATACATGAATCTATGTAATTACATTGGATAATTGAACGCAAGTAAGGATATCTGTTTACACGGTGCTACCTGTCATCGTTTAATAAGATAAGTAAAACATTTGAGCTAGATTGGGAATTAGCATGATACACTGCCCTAGAAGTGCAAAAGTACCTCAACCACAGGTTAGGGCTCAACGAAGGTCAATTATACCCATTTGTGGAGGTACCAAAGGGCAGAATAAACGGCTAGACAGAGAGAGCCCTAGGACTTAATGACCTACATGAAAGTAGGAACAAAAGGAAAAAAACGACATCACGACCATCTCAGGGTGTGGAAACTTAGTTCCATCATCCCCCCATACTACTTTGGGTGAGACATAGGTCCACGCTCCGCGGGCTGATGCCGAAAGGGCCAATAGTGTAGGGATTTGTTTGGCTAACTAACGATGAAACTAGGTCAGGCCCCGCCAAGCCAATAGTGGGGGTGTTGGGAGCCAACCTTGTGGGCCAACCCCCACCCCATGCGACCTCAAGTACATGACCGAGGGCCAATAATGGATAACGCTTAGCGCTAATCATGTTTTCTTAAAAAGAATTCCGTTTAGAGTTTTAATTAAGCATGCTATAAATTTGGATTAAGTTGGAAGTGGATTTGGAAGCGTGCCAAGTTAGGCAGAAACTACTAGTTTTGGTAGACTTAACTTGAGTCTCTCCAGTTTTAATAGGGTTTCCTAGGAAAACTTGAATGAAGTATAGCTTGCTCATTTTTTGACCAAATGGAGATCATAAAGAAGTTTTCTTAGATAATTTGGAATTTCTGAACACATGGGTGTAGGTATTAGGAGCCATAGAGCTTTGTAAACAACATTTTTTCCACATTGAGCTCATACAGAGTCCTAAGCCATGGAAGATGGACCAAGGAGATGTACCCCAGGAGGGGTGAACTCCTTCATCAAAACAATGTGTTAATGTGCCTCTTTGATGGTTTTTTTGCATTGTACATGTTTGTTGTTCATTATTCATTTTTGAAGCTATTTTTCTCATGAATGTCTTGTTTAACTTAAGGAAATTTACTTGTTTGTTAGCACCAAGAACTAAGGAAACCTCACCACAAAAAGTAAGAATCAAGGACATGTTTATAAATTTGTAATTGTTTTTAGCACAACAAAGCTAATCATACAAAGACATATCAAGTTGGTATCAGAGCTCAAGGTTTAATTGCTTGATTTTGTGCAATTACGATTTTAATGGTTGCAAAATTTTGATGTTTACAAGTTTAAAGTTGCAGAGAGGAGAAGGGAATATATTGGTTGCAAATTTTGAGGTAATTCCTAAAAGAAGGAGAGACACAAGGACACAATATCCACCACCCAAAGTTCCAATTGCAGCTGCACTTGAAGCTCCTTAAGCTTTTCCTTCAATTGAGATTGAAGAGGTACATTCAGTACAAATTTCTGAGCTTGAATCCATAACCATTATTTCTAGAGAAAGAGAGCTTGAAGGTCCCTCTTCAGAAGAGGAAGAATTTAAGAAATCTTTCTATACTTTGACTGAGATGGTTAAATTCTTCTATGAAGAGAGGATCACTATAATGGTTGGAGAAAGTTCTAAATCTCCACATGGAGAAGGAAGCTCATAGGAAAAAAAACATGAGAAGGAGGAATCCAAAGGGAATGCTGGAAAGCCACCTCCATCTCCACCATCCTCATCATCTTCCTCATCATCTTCACCATCTCACACATCATCATCTTCCACTACCACCACTAAAACTGCCCATTCTCATTCCAAAACCCCAAAAGCAAAAACTCCATTACTGAAATTGGACATAAAATTCAAACTTCCCATGTACAATGGAGAGGTGAATGTAGAAAAGTTGGACAATTGGATTCTACATTTGGAGCTATACTGTATAATTTAGAACCTTGAAGAAGATGGCATAAAGATCCAGTTGGCTTCACTGAAACTAGAAGCAGTTGCACTAGTTTGGTGGGAAGCAAAGACTCGAGAGGAAATTAGAATCGATGGTAAGATATCCATCACTTGGGTTGAATTTTCTTCTGCAATTAAAATACAGTTTTATCCTTTAGCTTATATGCAAAAAGACATTATGAGTTGGCATAATTTTAGGCAGCTTAAAGGCCAAACAGTCCAAGATTATACGCAGGAGTTTAGGAAAAAGGCTTTGTTATTAGGAGTGAACATGAATTCCCAAGACACATTATTGAAATATACTAGGGGTTTGCATTCCTATCTTAAACACAATATTCTTATGTTTAATCCAAACAATTTAGATGAAGTATGTGTGCAAGCCATGCATCTTGAATCTAGAGGAATGAACACTTATGGAGAGAGTAGTAATAAAAAATCCACTTAAGGGTAAGGAGAAAGAGAAAGGAGGAAAATGGAAGGGAAATAAGAATGCAAGTTTGAAGATAGAGGGGAGAAAGTTATCTGAAAACACTTTTCAAAAGAGGGATATAATGAGGATAATTGTTGGAAAATCCATCCAGAAATGAGACCAAATAAATTCAACAATAAAGGGAAACAAAAAACCACTACTATCAGTCAAGAAGATTTAGTTTCTAAATCAGGTGATGAAAACAAAATCAGTGTCATCGGAATCAAAGGAAAATAAGATATTTCAAGCACTACTTCACAAAACTATAACACTACTACTACTGTAGATGAAAAGAGACGAATTGATTTATTTCATGTTAGGTTCATATCTAAACACACCAATATTGACACACTCTTCGATAGTGGGTCACTAGGGAATGTAATCACTGAAGACTTAGGCAATAGATTGAATCTTGAAATTGTACCTCACCATAAACAATACCTTATAGGATGGATAACAAGAGATACAAATTTACAAGTTACAAGAAAATGTTTGTTTAAGTTTGCAATCATTGCAATTTTTTTTGATGAAGTAGAGTTAGATGTGGTACCACTTGATATTTTAGGTGTGGTGTTGGGTAGTCCATATTTATATGGTCGGAAAGCAGTATTTTACCACCATGAAAAAAGGTATCACTTGTTCAAGGATGGTGTGGAGTATATAATGAGAGCCCATCGCAAAAAGCTGAAAATTTCTTTGGTTAATACAAGGGAGGCAAAAAGACTAGTGAATTCAAGTAAAAGTTTAGTACTTCTCATGTTCAAGCCAAATGATGATATTGTCTATGAAAATGTTGTTGCATGTAATGCAAGTTTCAATTCTAATTTGGTTGGTTCAGTTCATCAAAGTGATGAAGTATTTTAGGTTGTGAAAGAATCGTCCTTCAGGGAGAAAGAAACTCCACAGGAAATATCTTTGCAGCATGAGGTTTCTCTTTGTGATGTTAGCATGCAAGGGTTGAAAAAATTGCAAAGTGTAGAGACACCATTGCAATGCAAAAGTTTGTTCAACAATGGGCTCATTCAATCATCCCTTATGCCATGTTGTGCACCGATGGTTATGTTATCAATGAGGAATGGTAAGTATTTCAACAAAGAGGACAAAAGGAGTATTTTTTGCTAAAGACAAGTTGTAAAAAGAGGTCGGTGAAAGAATATACATAACACCAAACAAGAATGGTGTGTATGTGTTTTGATGTCGTATGTTCTTTGTAGCACTTCTACTACATACATGTATTTGAATTATGGCAAAAAGAGTCATTTCTTGAAGAAATTGTCCACTTGGGTGACATACACATGTTTAGAAAGTTTTCTTATGCACATGTCATCTAAGAAGGAAATTTTTTTGATGTTTTGAACATATCAAAGTACAAGTTGGGTTTCACTTCTTTGATGCATTTGGGCCATGATATTGGAGGAGGTAAGTTGAAGGCAAGTCTCTCCAGGTTGGATGCCATTGTTGATTGGTCAATGCCCAAGATCATCATTTTGATAAGAGGTTTATTGGGAGAAGCCTAATTTTGGAGGATAGTTGTCGTTGATGTTTCTTCTTTGAAGCTCCTTGGCATGCATTATCATGTGTGTGAAAAGTATTCCAGTGGGGAGGAAAACAAAAAGAGGCATGTGTTGCTTCAAACCAAAAAAATAGTTCAATTCTTTTTAATGCTCTTTCAAACTTGAAAGATTCATTTGAGTTCCAGGTTTATGCAAGAAACTTCACCATCTTATTTCATTCAGAATATTTCCATGGTGTAATTTAGATTAAGTTGCAGCAATCCATACACTTTCATTGGATGGATACTTGTCAAAAATTTCACTTGGTTCGAAGGTACAAAAGAGGTATAAGCAACATGTTCATTGTCATACCTTTTAGGCCTATTAGTTATGTAACTATTGTACCCAAGTGTCATTATGTTTTACATGAAAGTTATGTTCATAAAATTTCATATTTTCAAGATGTACAATCAGATTTAAGTCAAGAAAACCAAGTAGTGAAATTTGTCATCCATTTGCATTATATTGTGTTATGTCATCTTGGTTAGAAATGTTTTGCTTTTGATGGCGACATGGAAAAAACCATGAGTTTCTATGAATGACTAAAAATGGTGAAACAAATAGTGCAAGATCAGATTGAAAAGGGCAAAGACAAGTACGAGTATAGAACAGAGTCCTCGAGGCAAGTGAATGTTGATTTCCTTAGAGAGGAGCTCAAGGAAACAAATTCATCAAAACCCAATTGGATCGAGCTTGGAAAGGTGAGGGAGTTGTACCCTCATCTACTTGTTAGACAATAGTATATTTTGGGGTCCAAAAGGCTTCTAGTGGGGAGGAATGATCAACTGCTCAATATTTAGCTCAAAACTAAAAGTTCTCAGATTGCCTTGAAAACTATATGATCGCGTCCATCTCATCAAGACAATCGCAATGTAATTAGTTTAATCGAAAATGGAGTCCAGATGAAGGAGAAAAGGCATGTTGTTCATTTTCCTAAACAACTGAAAAAATTGTAGAATGGGATAGAATGATGACATGGTAGTCCAGTCAGCAGTCTAGTCAGAAAGGGGAATCTTCTTAAGTTTTCACTCAATGGGGCTTGACAAGTGTCAGCTCTAGATTTGCTAGTTTGGCTCAAAGAAGGTGAAATTTCCTATTTGGTTCCAAAGTGGAACTCAGATATGTTTTTATTTAAATATTATTATATATTATATATAGTTATTATTTATATATATTAGTTTTAACTACATATATATAATGTGTGTGTGTGTGTGTGTGTGTGTGTGTGTGTGTTGTGTGTGTATATGTATATTAATTATATTTATATATTAAATGATATTAACCAAAGTTCCATATTAAACAAATTTTTTCATTATACGAAGGTCAACGGGCAACAAAATATAAATGGTGGATATATTATTGTATGGTAAAAGTATATGGGTTAGTGGAGGCAGGTTTTGAACCCCTAACCTCCCCCACCCGAAGTCTATGCTCTACCGTTGGACCATCGGCAAAGGTTTTCAAATATAGATCTGCGAACCATATTTAAATTCATGTTTACTGCCAATGGCAGGCATGGTGGGAGTGAGCCTGGCCCCCACCCTATGTGACCTCATGTACATGACCGAGGGTCAGAAATGGATAGCGCTTAGCGCTAATCATGTTTTCTTAAAACTAATTCTATTTAAATATTTAATCAAGCACACTTTAAATTCTAATTAATTTGGCTTTAGATTTGGCGGTGCACCAAACTAGGTAGAAACTTCCAATTTCAGTGGACTTAACTAGAGTCTCTCAACATTTAGCGGTGTTTCCTAGGAAAAATTGAATGAATCATAACTTGCTCAATTTTTGACCAAATGGAGATTAGAAAGAAGTGTTCTTGGCTAATTTGGACCTTCTGAACACATGGGTGCAAGTATCAGGAGCCATAAAGCTTTGTAAACAACATTTTTTCCTTGAGCTAGTATAGAGGCCTAAGCCATGGAAGCTCAATCAAGGAGATGTAGCCTAGGAGGGATGAACTCCTTCATCAAAACATTGCGTTAATGTGTCTCTTTGATGGTTTGCTGCACTGTACATGTTTGTTGATTGTTATTCATTTTTGAAGCTATTTCTCTCATGAATGTCTTGTTTAACTTAAGGAAATTTACTTGCTTGTTAGGACCAACAAGTAAGGAAACCTCAGCACAAAAAGCAAGAAGCAAGCACATGTTTATAGATTTTTAATTATTATTAGCACAACAAAACTAATCATACAAAAACAGATCAAGTATAGAGACCTCTGATTTAAGTTTTCTTATTTAGATTTTTCCCTTTCTCTTATCTTCTTGATTATATCAAGTTGAAAACACAAAAACATAAAAACCCAAGTGTAGGGATGAGGTTTCTAGAATAGACATGGAGAACATGGTTTGACACAAGGCTTTCCTAATGCAAGGATCATATTTTCCATCGGAAATTCCTCAACCAAAATATGTAACCAAGACAAGAAATAAGGACAAACCGTTACCCAAATAAAAATCAAAGCACAAGAAAAAAGAGGCTAAACCAAACATGACGTAATACATAAGAAAATATAAGAAAAATTAAAGATAATAAGTGCGATATGAGTGCAAGAGAGGGAAAAATATAAGGCAACTAGTACTACTCCTAACCTAAAAAACTAGAATTTTTGGGTCACATATAATGAAATTTCAAATGTAGCCACCATAGCTGATCCCGACCTACATCTATAAAGATATGGACAATTAAAATAAATATAAAGTAATGTGCAACAAAATTTATAAAAACTTGAATAAATTTCACAAAAAATTGAAGGTATTTCCTAAGAGCAGAAAGATAGGCCATAGCTTCTATATCTAACCAATTTACATTATTTCCCTTTCAATGAGAACCATCATTCAACAAACTTTGAAATCTTCTTGAGGATGTGTCTCCATCTACACCGAACTCCTTAGCAAGCACGAGGAGTGATCAAAACTTGTTATTTTTGAAAGAGCTTGCTGGGTAATATTGTCCCAGCCATTCAGTGATTAGATCACAAAATTCATGATAATCCTCTTCAAACACCCAAAATATTTGAAAAGTTGAATTTTCAGTTAGAGGCATGGGATTATGATGAGAATCTTGTGAGGAGAAATAGATCTGATCATATTCAGCAAGCATTTCAAGATAATACGGACTTGACATGACCATCAAGGAATGCAGAAATGCCTCAACTATTTGACAAGCACCCAAATAATGAAATGTTAAACCATAAATATAGAAGGGTGTAAAAAAACTATCAGCGGATGTGCTGATGGGAAAATAGTAAGTTAAGCAATAGTTCTATGAGACAGAATCATGATCAGAAGGGATGATTAAGCATCAAATTCCAAGTTTGTAATAAGTAAGGATAAATCAATTTGAATAGCTATGCAAATGCAATGAACAATAAAACCAACTTCCTCGCATGCTGAATGTGACATACCATTTTCCTATAAATAGAGACAAACTATACTGGCATTGTAATCATAGAAATAATTTAAAAGGAATTCCAACACTAAAAGGAAAAATGGGATTCACATGATAACTCATTCCTTCATTATCATTCAAGAGGATTTTAGGTGTGATGAAGGGAAAGATTTGCAATACAACATTAGTAAGAAAAAACAGTAGCTAACTATTAAGAAATGAATCTAATAGGCATGATCCCTTCGGTGAAAGATAGTATTTATGAGTGATACATATCCCAAACCCAAGTTTGATGTGAGACATTTACATGAAGATGGATCAAATGAAGGAGATTCTTGAATCCGGTTAGAAACCAAATCTTGAATGTTCGCAATATTACATCCTAGATACCAAACATCTTTCAAAAATAGATTTACATTGAGTGAAATAATGCAAAGAGAAGGATTATGTGAGAGAAACTAGATCTAACTTTTTTTGAGGGGCTCACCAGAGTCTTGATATCTTAACATAACCATCAATGGATGTTGAAGTGCCTTGACTTCCTAACAAGGCCCAAAACTTTCATCGATTGTAAAATCATGTCCTGGAGATTGAACTAGATCATGCATTGTGTGAGGGAAACTTCTACCACTGGTTTCAATAATATCACTGCTCACCCATTGGAAACAATCTTTGTCACTGACTTGACTGGGATTTTTAAAATTCAACAACCAGATTATTGAAGTTGAAATATTCATTTGATCGCAAATGTAAAGAAGTATGAATAAGATAAATTTGATGAGTGAGCTGGTTTGGAGAGTTGTCTTCATGCAAGAGAAGAGATTATGAGGGATGGGAAGTGTTAGGTTCCTACACCAATAGGTGTCATTTTTCATGATGGACTATGGACATGCCAAATATGATCATCCTTTCCATGCTGCAAAGGTTCCATATTTTCAATAAAAAATCAAAAAATTCAAGATAAAGAGAAAGGAAAGGAGTCCCAAAGAAAGACCAGGAAAGTGGCTTGTCAAAATCCTACTACTGTACTACATGTTGTATAGCAAGTTCAGAATGTGCAATCACTGAATTTCTCACAATTGATCAATAGCCAGACAGTTTAACCCTAGCTAGATCATGTTCAAATTTCTTCTTTTAGAATAGAGAATAAGGTCTTCTCAAACAGTTCAAGCTTGGCAGATCACTAGATAAGTAGAGAAGCAAAGGGCCGAACTGCTCAATCTGAGCCCTTGGAAGAGATTAGGATAGATTTAGATAGGAGGGCAGCCAAAAGAAAAGAGGAAAAGCAGGGTTTACTAGTTCAAATGCACCCAATCAAAGGAAGAAAAAATATTAGGGGTATTAGGCTGGGTAGGCAGATAATTCTGATGTTGCAGAAGCAGGTTGATGTTGTAGGTTTTAACCCAGTAGAGAAATTACCTGCATACGAGTTCTAAATCATAGGAAAAATAAAAATGCGAGAGCATAACACATAAAACACATATACACAGAGATTTCCCACTAGATCCCAAAACCGGGATTACTAGCTTGATTTTTCGTTATGTTCCTTTCAATGTTACAATACATATTTATACATGCCGAAGCATCCAATACCATAGACCGAAAACCATCGTGTCCAAAACCATGGACCAAAAACCATCGCGTCCAAAAGGCATGTGCGAAAATCATGCACAAAACCATAGGTGGGTCCGCCCAACCTAACATAGGGTCCAAAACCAAAATTTTCCGGGTTGCTGCCCCGGACCCTATAAAGTGGGGTTACGGGTACCCCTCAAACCCCCCGTTAACTATGTGGAAAGAATATAAAACAACCGAAAAATCTCCCACTTGTTGTTTTCTTTCCATAGGGGGCCACGGGAGAGCTTAGTCATTTTTCCAGCCCTAAAACACCCATTGTTTCTCTACACCAAGAGAACTTCTCAGAGCTAACAGATTTTGCCAATGCATCTGCAGTATTCTTCAAAGTGTCCACCTTTACCAGCAACACCTTTTTGTCTTCTATCATATCCCTCACAAAGTGATACTGAACATCAATGTGCTTTGTCTTTGAATGATAAGCAGGGTTCTTTGCAGAAAATTGCACTTTGGCTGTCACAGTCTATCCTTATAGCTCCCTGTACTAACCCCATACTTGAACACAATCTCTGCAACCAAACTGCTTCCTTGCTTGCATGAGTGGCTGCCATGTATTCTTCTCTGTAGTTGATAGTGCCACTACAGATTGTTTCTTACTCATCCAACTGATTGCACCTCCAAATAGGTTAAACACATACCCACTTGTAGATCTTCTCTGATCCAGATCTCTAGCCCAGTCTGCATCAACAAAGCCATGAATATCCAACACTCTGTCCAATCTTGGTCTTCCTTGGTAGCACAAACCATAATCATTAGTTCCATGTAAATACCTGAAAACCCACTTCACTATTGTCCAGTGCTCCTTCCCTGGTTTTGACATAAACCTGCTCAATACTCCCACTGCATGTGCAATTGGTGGTCTAGTACAGACCATTGCATACATCAAGCTACCAACTGCACTTGCATATGGAACACGGGACATGTCCTCTTCCTCTTCTTGTGTCTTGGGACACTGTTCAGCAGATAACCTCACACCTACAGGAATAGGAACCTTCACCG
>APFE030820957.1:170991-181396 GCA_000404065.3 Pinus taeda | reverse complement strand
ATAGACTCTTCGTATTTCTGGGTTAGCTTCAACCAGTTATCCTTCTCCTAATTTGAGCTTTGACGTAGTTATTATTCACCAATCCAACACAAGCTTGTTTAACCTTAGCAACCTAAATTTCTGATACCACTTGATCTGATATTAAGATCTAAGATAATTAATAAGGTATTACAGACTCATGTGCATGGATTTTCCTATGTTATTTTATGCAATGGATTGATAAGATTGTGAAATACACAGATAATGAAGTAGTAAGGAAGCATAATAGACAACACACATAAACACAACAATTTTAATAAGGATTTCACCCAATACTCCTGGGCTACATCTCCTAGTCCAACCTTCAGTGGTGGCCTCTCTATTATGTCTTCAAAAGCATATTTTTACAATAGTGAGCTCAAATTGAGCCTCACACAACAGATACAAAATAATAAGGCTTTACTTGGATCCCCCAAGTCTCTTTTGAGTACACAGACTCTCCTTACTAGCTCTCTATCTCTATTTGCTCTATCTCAGCACTGCTTTCAATACTGCCTGCCTTTGTTTCTCTCTGTCTATGGCTTTTAAAGCCATTCTGCGCTGCCTGTTCATTTCCTCTTCTCGACTTTCTGTCTCTTGGCCTCTATCTCCTTGAATCCATCTTCTAGCGTTAAATAATCATTGCATAACGTTGTAAGGGGAGGTGGCCACCTATTCTACATGGATGAGTTCATCGGGCCTTTGAAATCCTTGAAACGACCACTTTCTGTTAACACAAAGAAATGCATTCAAAAATATGAAAATCTGCCAAAAACATTGTTCATCCGGCCTTCAAATATTCATAATCGTGTCCTATTCTCCTATCGGGTCCACTTTTCTAGCGATATCACATGTCCACCGTTGATCTAGGAGATCCCGATCCAATGGCTGTGGTTCATTTCGAACGGCTCTGTCGTATGGAGGTTAACCACCCGATAAGGGTGGTTTCCTCTCTCCAAAGCCTAGACATGTGGCAACCTATGTATGGGATCAGGAGGAGCCCAGCCCAAACCACTTACCACCTTTGGCCACCCGAAATCCCCCTTGTTTCGTGGATTTCCCTTTTATATTAAAAATTCGTTAAAACATTGAAAATAATGCAAATATGGCTTTGGGAAGATTTGAGATATTATACATTTCCATTCCCAAACCCTTTCAGGTCCAGTTTACATTGCATCGGTGTTTCCCTTTGTATTTCATTTAATAAAAAAATACAGTAAATACACAGAAATCTATTGTTTGACAGATCTCAAATCATATCAGATAGCATTTATATTCCGATCAGGTCCAGTTGATCGCATCGCGCATATATATGTGGCAACCCTGCTCCATTGTGTTCGCCAATTGTGATATCGTGATGCAATTGATCGCAATTTCATATCTTCATAACCCCAGGTTGTTGTAAGCTCTCTATTGTTGTTTGTCGATGCGATGTTGCGATGCAACGTGGGTCATCGATCTTCACGCTTGATCGACGGTCCTGGTTGACCTCGCTAATCGCTATCGCAATACATATATGATATGTGCCAATATCATCCGTCTGCCTTTTCCGTTTGTGATTTTCCTATCATATCTGGACCGTTGATTAGCCAGATATGACAACTACTATGCATTCATTGTTCAAGCCTCCGATACTCTATTTTTCACTGTTTTCTTGTGTTTTTCACCTCCCGATAGTGTTTTCTATTGTTTTATGAAGTTTTTCCCATGCAATAATTTTTATCTTTTGAATGATTTTGAAGACTTAGAGAGTATTCGAGGATCCATTTGGATCACTTTTTGTCCCTTTTCAAACTCTCTAAACATGAAAAGGACTGAGTTATCTTTGTCGCTAAAACATCAAATAGCGACAATTTTTTCCATCTAGACAAGACTGAGTTTCACCTTCGCTAGACTCGTTAAAACATCAAATAGCAATGGATTCACCTGGAGGGTGAAATTACACAACAAGCATATGTTATCCTCCTCAAACTTGACAATAATAAAAAGTTACTGGTCAGAAATGACTAGGGAAAATGGGAAAAGGGGAAACCACTTTATGGTAGCAGGTCGCTCTTGAACATGACACTTTCACTCCATCACTGTGACTATTTGGGTTGGGTTATTAGATTGATGGTTATCACATCGTTGGTCTATCATACCATCCATCACTTTCTTTTGGGTCAATGCTACCAATTCACTTTATTGTTGCCAACATGTTCAAGAGAAGTCATTTAGTCAAAATTCATCTTTTCCAATACCATAAACCTTCATTTTCATGACTACCATTCCTGAATATTATGTCATCAGTCAAATTCCATATCTAAAATCTACACTCGTTTCGTGTCGTTGATTTGGGATACATCAATTCCCTCCTATCACCAGTCGCTTCTTGTCGACATCAGCACATTATCCATGAAGTTGACTTGGAAACACCCATTCAATACCTTGAGACTTGCATGCATCAATGGTAGGTTTCTCTCTTCTAGCGATAGGCATACATCAATGGCCTCTGACTGAAAGACTTTGTATGGTGGTCAACATCAAATCATCCATTCACACCGTGTAAAATGTATTGCAATTGAGGATCATTATCATTATTGGTGATTTCTCTCGCATCTGTTAACAACTTACGTCATTGGCTGGTAATCAGATGGTTTTTTCCCATGTTCAACTTCAGATCACATATTCACATGGTTAGAATCATACTTGAGCAAATGGTTTAACAAGATTGAAGACCCTGGATCTAGTTTCATCCATCCAGACTATGATTTCAAGAGTACTAAATCATATGTACAATGGCTTTAAATTGATAGTCTTTCCAATCATGGGTCTATATCTGTAGATGAATGTTTATGTACATGTAATGAAAGTTTATAAGCTGAGCATGGGTATGCCTTCCCTTAGCAATTCATGAAAAATGAAATATCATGATATATGTATTGTAATTGATGCAGGTCACCTTCCACTTTGATACCTCCTCATCACATCGTAAAGCATTTCATTCGACATTGACATTTTTCCAACTTCATGCTTTAGGGGGAAGTTTCTACAGATCCATTTGGGCACATCAAATCCCAACATCCAGATCGGTGTTTTAGGGCTCATCAAACCCTAATTTCAATTGCTTCATGCCCTAAACAAGTCACCCCTTTGAATTTCTCCTTCCCAAACAATTTCATGACTTGAAGACATCTAGAAATAGCCTCTAAAGGGTCCAGCATAGGTAAGCCCTTATGAAGGTGCACTACAGAGCAGTTAAGTCCACTGCCAGGGTGCTCTATAGGGAACTTAGGCTTCCTTTCACCTACATTGGGCAAGAATGAGTGAAATTCACATAGGGTTTGGGGAATATTCTTATCTTTTGGAGTCATCTAGAAGTTTCCCTCACTCATCAACTCTTGTGAGCTCGAAAATGGATGAGGAATGAGTTAAGGTGCATCCTATCCTCTCGTTCGTTCCTCCATGGAACTAATTCTAAGTATGGAAGATCATTCAATGCCACCATTAATGACAAAACCTCCTTCATCTTCCTATAAATTGACCACTCATCTAAGTGATCAGGGGCTGGATTATGTTGAATTGTAAAGAGATAATGCTACTATGAGATTTGGCTTTGAAGCAAGTATTATGATGCTACAAGTTTGTCATGCTTTTGATGTGATGTGGATGGGATCCAAGCTGGAGGAATGGCTTTGAATCAGACACTGATGGTTGTAATTCCTTCTTCTATCTAGTAAAGAGTTTGAACCTTTTTTCATATGTTTGTATTGTTTCTTAATGCTTATGTGTGTGAATTGTATCTGATTCCTTTCACTTATATTCAATAGATCGTATGCTTTGATTGGTTTTTTTCTTCTATTGTGTTACAGGGTACTTCTCAAGCGGATTAAGTATGGGAAGGAGCGACGAAATCCATACAAGGGAGATGAGAGGAAAGTGGAACTACATGTAGGCCTTTTATCTTCTCATCTTATCTATTGCTTATAGGAAAAGTCTAAAACACTTTAAGTTGTTGTTCTAGATACAACTACTTATCTAGGGAATTAGTATTTATTCATAGATACCAAATTCTCCAAAACAAATTGGCGACTCCACTGGGGAACTATCACCTTTCCTAGTAGCTTATCCACCTCCTAGGATATTCTTGTAGACCCTAATTGTGTTCATTGACTGTATTTCATCTCTTTTGCATTGAATCATGGTTAAAAATTGAGGTTAGATGACTCTTGAGTGGCCTCTCAGGAATCAACGCAGGCTTGGTCAGGGGACAGTGCTCTGCAGAGCACCTTTGTGTGAAAGACAGTGCTCTGTAGTGTAGTTAGGCCCTCTTTGACCTGCGTTGATCCACCTTAGGGAAAATTTTCACCTTTGGATTGTGTTTTTACCAATTTTCCTTTGTTCGATTGCTTGCTGATTGATCAATGAATGTCATGTCTTAGAAAACAAATTTCTATCTCCTTGTCTAGCCCTACTTTGACATGATTGATTAATGTTTCTTAAATGTTTTCTTTGTCATTATTAGTCTATAGAAAAAGTTAGAATATAGTTGATTAATCTTTGTTCGAAAGAAAGTGTCGTAAAGTCTTATTTTCCTTCGAATTAGAACTGTCGTAAAAGTCTTCGTTCTTATGAAAGATTGATTGATTGTATGTGCATATTTCCTTTTGTTCATATTCACATTAAGGAAATCGAAAAGAAAAACTTGTATCGTTCATATTTTAGTTTGTGAATGCTTGAAAGGAATAGCTAGGGAAATTGCATTAGATGTGCTCTTTGCTCTTTGTCAAAGATCTGATTGCTCTATCCCTACTACCTAAAGTTTTCATTGTTTAATTGAATGAAAATAACGCTTATCATATTAGTTGCATTTTAGGAATTGCAAACATACATCACGTGGTGGAGCTTGAAAGGCAAATTCTAAAGAAGATCAACTTAAAATTTATCTAAATACCTAATGGAGCATTGTCACCTAACGAAAAACATTTAGAGGTCTAGGCTAGAGACGTGTTCCGGCGTCGTAAAACAAAGCAGTTGTCGCTAACTTGTTTGCAATACATCCCGAGTGTGATACCTCATTCCATGTACGTGAGTATATCGTAGCTCGTCCACGTACCTTCGAGTATATAGAACGGTGTTACAGTACGTAAAGTATACGGGAATGCTCTCACTGTGCGGTTTTGCATTAGACAACGCTTATACGGATTGGGTCTCCACGTAATTTCGAGTATATATGGGAGGACAACACTAGGTTGCTATCCATCCTTAGGTAATTGAGTCGGCCGCCTTGTACACTGTGATACACCGAACACAGCATTTGGGGAGATTGCCTACCCGTACTTGTTCACAGTTGCTTGGTAAACCTTTTGGCTAGATTATCCCTCTTTTGTTTTGTTATGTTACTTTGATTAAAATAAAATTAATTGACTATGAATAACATCCTCCACGCTCACTCCTTAGTTGATCTTAGGTTGAGACATATGGCGACAAATCTGGAGTCAACCGATCAAGGAATTCCTTTTGATGGGAATCCTAGTCCTTTTCCTCCTTTCGGAAATATTGGTGCTCCCTATATGGATACATTGTCCCTTCCGAGATTTACCATTGGCTTGCTAGTATGGTTGTTTTCAACCTCCTTGGTTCAAAATATCGTGATTTCTCCACAAACGAGTACTCCTCCAACTAAACAAAATCAACCTCTAGTTGATCCTAAAGTTCACCCTTTGCCTTCTTCCTCGGTTGTTTCTTCCTCCCCTTCTTCCTCTTTGCCTGGTGAAAGTATTGGTACTAGTAACCAGGTCACTAAGAAGAAGAAGAAGAAAATCCTGTAGAGGGCCAACCAAGCAACCATTTCTTTGAATGCAACATTTGATGAGAAACCATTCGTCGAACCTCACAAAGAATGGTCTTCTCGTTCACATCATCCTCTATCATCAACTTCTGGAGATCATGTTGGTGACACACCATAAACTAATGGTATTAAAGTTCATGGAAAGAAGAGTAAAGTTAAATTTCCCTGTAGGTTATATGAAGGGAATCACCCCATTCACCTTTGTCCCTAATTGGATGAAGCCAAAACAGTGTTGGATAACCGTCCTGCTTCACCACAGTGACTTCCATCTGGTTACAGGAGACTCTCCCTAAATCCTTCACTAGTTGACGAATTTATAAACCAAAATCAACTATCAGTCAAGCCCACTCTCTCTGAAAGTGAATCCTATGAGTCTTTACCTGAGCCAAGTCAACAGGTCAAGGAGACAGTTGACTCGATTTCATATTCAGTTAATCGTACCTTTCCTGAAGAGAGTGAATATGATATCACTCAAGTTCTTTTTGTTTCTTCAGATTCTAATGATCTTGGAGGCAGTCCTCATGTTCATCCAAGACAGGGGGAAAATCCTCCCGCTCTCGTAACTCAAGGGGTTAATACTTCCGTTTCTACGGTACCCCCTGCAAGTAGTCTGGTCACTTCCTTTGATTGGAATCGACTGGCAGGATTCTGTCTTCCTTCTTATGTGCCTTTCCAGATCATAGTACATGTTTGTAATATGATTATATCTGGCACAATTACAGATGAAGGTGCATCTGTGAGTATCCTTTCCTCCACTACTTGGCAAGTGCTTGTTGGGTTGTGTTATACTCTTTCCACGACTAGCCCACATAGTTAACTGGGGGTTAGAAGGGGGGTGAAGCCCCCCTTTCGTTGCGTCAATTACGTAGTCGGGGGGGGGGGTCACAAGGGGGTTGGGGGGTGTAGGTAACCATATATTAGTTTGGGCAGACCTACCTATGGTTTTGTGCATGATTTTCGCACATGGTGTTGGATGCGATGGTTTTCGGTCCATGGTTTTAGACGCGATGGTTTTTGGTCCATGGTATTGGATGCTTCGGCATGTATAAATATGTATTGTAACTTTGAAAGGAACATAATGAAAAATCAAGCTGGTAGTCCCGGTTTTGGGATCCAGGGGAAGATCTCTATGTATATGTGTTTTTATGTGTTATGCTCTCGCATTGTTTATTTTCTGTGTTTTAGAATTCGTATGCAAGTAATTTATGTACGGAGTTAAAACCTACATTTGGTATCAGAGTTGTTTTGTCTTCAAGGGGACGCCTTTGTTTCTGAGGGGTTTCGTTGGGGCCTGTGGTAGACCCTGTTCAGTGGGAGATCTGCGGAATCGATTCTGGTGATGAAAGAGGATGGCGAGTAGTGGAAAGATAGAGATCGAGAAATTTGATGGTCAGAGTTTTGAGTTATGGAAACTCAAGATGGAGGATCTGTTGGTGGATAAAGATCAGTGGGTAGCAGTAGATCCATGTACTAAACCAACATAAGTGTCCGATGAAGAATGGAAGAAGTTGGATCGGAAGGCTAAGAGCATAATATGATTGTGTGTCTCATATTCAATATTGTTGAATGTATTAGGGGAAGCTACGACGAAGGATTTGTGGGACAAGTTAGGGACTTTGTACCGATCTAAGTCTCTGGTGAATGAACTATTCCTACAGAAAAGGCTATATAACCTGAGGATGAGAGATGGAGACTCGGTGACAGAGCATCTAAACGCATTTAATACTGTGGTAAGTCAGTTATTATCTGTTGATATTAAAATTTCAGATGAAGATAAGTGCATCGGTTTGTTGTGTTCTCTACCAGATTCGTGGGATAGTCTGGTTGTTGCAATAGGTAGCAATGCAACTACCTCGCAGTTTGATGAAATAGTCTCATCCTTGCTGACGGAGGAGATGAAATGGAAAAATATGGAGAGACAGAATTGTGATGCCTTGTTTGTACGAGGACGGTCCAAAAGAAAAAAAAAATTCATCGAGTGCGAGATCTAAATCTAGAGGTAGATCTAAATCTCCAGGAAAACCTATAAAGGGGGTGTGTTGGAAATGTGGAAAGGAAGGGCACTACAAAAGGGATTGTAAATCTAAAGCTCATAACAAAGGAAAGGGATTTGATGATGCTCCTTTTGCAGAGGCGAAAACCACCTCAGATGAAGGTGGGGATGTGTACTTGGCTTCTTCAAGCACACATGTAGATCATGAGGCATGGTTGATTAACTCAGGTGCATCCTTTCACTTCACTCCCCATAGAGAGTGTTTCTGCGAGTATGAGAAATATGATGGTGGTGATGTCTTCTTGGGGGATGACAGGAAGGCTAGAAACGTTTGTCGCAGAAAAGTAAAGTGAACGTTGCAAGGTGGAAGGGTTAGAACACTTCCAGGTGTTCTACATATTCCTGCATTGGCCAGAAATCTTATTTCCATAAGCAAGCTGGATGATGCTGGTGTAAAAACAGTGTTCCACAAGGATACCAGCAAAATTGTTCGGGGAGCACTGGTATTG
This sequence comes from Pinus taeda, assembly GCA_000404065.3. Classification (NCBI taxonomy): domain Eukaryota; kingdom Viridiplantae; phylum Streptophyta; class Pinopsida; order Pinales; family Pinaceae; genus Pinus; species Pinus taeda. Next base: position 173,046 of record APFE030820957.1, on the reverse strand, counting down.
ATGCGGGGAGTTCAGATTGGAACTCTGTACAAGCTGCAAGGTAGCACTGTTGTTAATGGGTGCAACAGTTTTGTGGTTCCTCAAACTGGAGCAAAAAATCTAGTGGTCTCTGGAGAGAAGACCGTGTTGTGGCATCTAAGTCTTGGACATATTGGAGAGAAGGGCCTTTGAATACTTCATGGTAAAGGTATGGTCGAAGGTATGAGTAATACTTCTCTGGATTTTTATTTATGTGAAAATTGTGTATATGGGAAGCAGAATTGGGTGAGTTTCCCCTCTGGTGGTAAGAGGGCGAAACATATATTAGAGCTTATGCACAGTGATGTGTTTGGACCTGTGAAGGTTCCATCACTGGGTAAGTCTGTGTACTATGTATCATTTATAGATGATTTCTCAAAGAATACATGGATATATTTCCTTTAGAAGAAATCTGAAGTCTTTCACAGGTTTAAAGAATTTAAGGTTGTGGTGGAAAACCAGACAGAGAAGAAGATAAAGGTGCTGAGGACAAATAACGGTGGAGAGTTTTGCAGTAAGGAATTCGAAGAATACTATAAGAAGTGTGGTATAGCACGACAGAAGTCTACTCAATATACACCTCAGCAAAATGGAGTTGCAGAAAGAATGAACAAGACGTTGACGGAAAGGGCAAGAAGCATGCTCAGTGGTGCTGGGTTAGGACAGGAATTCTGGGCAGAGGTGGTGGAGACAACACGTTACTTGGTCAACAAATCACCTTCATCAGCGTTGGAAGATAAGACTCCACAAGAGGTATGGACTAGTAAGAAACCCTCTCTTTCACATCTGAGGGTATTTGGATGTGATGCATATGTACATTTTCCAAAGGAGAAACAAACCAAGTTGGATAGTAAATTTGAAAAGTGCATCTTTATTGGGTATATGGATGGCTTAAAGGGTTATAAGCTTTAAGCCAATAACAAGGAAGGTTGTCTATAGTCGAGATGTGGTGTTCAGAGAGGTGAAAGATGTTATTAAACATGAAATCTAACCAAAGGAACCTGAGAAGATAGAGTTTGAGCTTAAGGAGGAAGAATCAGACTACAGTAGAGGAGGAATCAAAAGATTAAGAGCCACAAACTCCAGGTGTGAGAAGATCAGTTCCAGAAAGAAGGGAACCAGAAAGGTATAGTCAATTTTCTTTCTGTTCAAATTTTTCTTTGTCTACTACTGATGATGATCCCAGAACTGTGAAGGAGGCAGTAGATTCAAAGGATGGAAAACTCTGGAAAGAGGCCATGGTTGATGAAATGGCATCTTTGCACAAAAATGAGGCTTGGGATCTGGTGAAGTTTCCGACTAGAAGGAAACCCATTAGCAGCAAATGGGTGTTCAAGAAGAAGACAAATGTAGAAGGAAAGGTGGAGAAATACAAAGCTCGGTTGGTAGCAAAAGTTTATTCACAGGTGTCAGGAATCGATTTTGGTGATAGTTTTTCTCCTGTTGCCAAGGTAGCTTCTATTAGATTACTTTTATTTGTTGCTGCTGCTTTTGATTTTGAGGTAGAACAAATGGATGTGAAGACAACATTTCTTCATGGGGATCTATAAGAGGAGATCTACATGAAACAACCTGAAGGTTTTGCGGTGAAGGGTAAGAGAGAAATGGTATGCAAGTTAAAGAAGTCTCTGTATGGGTTAAAACAATCACCAAGGATGTGGTATCATAAATTTGATACATTTATACGAGGACTTGGCTTCACCAGAAGCAAAGTAGATCACTTTGTGTATTTTAAATTAATTGGTAACCATGTTATTTATCTGGTCTTGTATGTGGATGATATGTTTCTGGTTGTAAATGACAAACAAATTATCTAGGATTTGAAGACCCAATTGTCCTCCAAATTCGACATGAAATATCTTGGTGCTACAAACTATATTTTGGGCATGGAAATTAAAAGAGAATGGGAAAAAAGGAAGTTCTAGTTAAACCAGAGGAAGTATGTCAAGACAATACTGCAGAGGTTTAATATGCAGGATAGTAAATCGGTGAAGGTTCCTATTCCTGTAGGTGTGAGGTTATCTGCTGAACAGTGTC
>APFE030820957.1:132669-170380 GCA_000404065.3 Pinus taeda | reverse complement strand
GGGGGGTCACAGGGGGTTTGAGGTGTACCCGTAACCCCACTTTATGGGGTCGGGGGCAGCGCCCCGAAAAATTTTGGTTTTGGACCCTATGTTAGGTTGGGTGGACCCACCTATGGTTTTGTGCATGAATTTCACACATGTTTTTTGGACGTGATAGTTTTCGGTCCATGTTATTGGATGCTTTGGCATGTATAAATATGTATTGTAACATTGAAAGGAATATAATGAAAAATCAAGCTGGTAGTCCCAGTTTTGGGATCCAGGGGAAATCTCTATGTATATGTGTTTTATGTGTTATGCTCTCGCATTGTTTATTTTCCGTGTTTTAGAATTCGTATGCAGGTAATTTCTGTACGGGGTTAAAACCTACAGTAAGCTCAAGAAGCAAGCAAGCATTTCTTAGATGATGATTTCTCTAAATATCTTCTTTGAACTTCTTCAACTTTAGGTTGGACTTCATGTTGCTCTATTTCCTTAAAAGGATTAGACAATTCCCCTTGATTAGGTGCCTTTCTCCTACTATATATTTTACTCTTGAACCTTCTGAAGTGATTTCTACCATACACGCTATTTCTTTCTTAGATGGAATTTCCCCAAATATTCTAGTGGCTTGATATTCTCCTATTGTATTGACATGTTCTTCTTGTCATAAATTGGAGTTATCAAACACGTACATGAATAATATTCCCCCAAGTATTATTCTTGCATCTTTTTCCAATATATTACACATGTATTTTCTAAATGAATTTTTTGGCAAGCTCAACAAAAGTACTAAGGATACAGAAAATATCTCATATTGGTGTACTCAAATGAGTTTGGGATTTTTTCATTTCTTCAACCTTTTATGAAGTCATTCATTTTGGAAAAGTAGAACCGTTAATTTTTATGGTTATGATGATTCTTATCTACTTACAGAATCATTTCCTACAATGATGTTTGATTTTAGTGATGTTGAGTTCCAATTAATTGAATTTGTTAACAAGAAATGACATTGGGTCATTTGATGGAGTTGGTTCTTCCTTCTAAGGTTTGGTCGTCATTTCAACTTTTCTTATCAATCCCAAATGATTAGGCCTTCTTATATCATCCAACTCTCATCCATACCTTTAAATTTTGGCCTTCACTTGCTCAAGTGTTGTAGGATTTGACTCATTAAAGAAAAATATGAAATGGCCACTGAAAGAACAAAGGTAATATGTGATTAAAGTGTATAGAGTAGGACGATGTGACTATAGAATATTGTTTAATGTCCAATCAAATTTCTTTAAATTATTTGACACTTTCATTGCTGATACTTTGAATGTTAGTCATACCATTTAAAAATAAATGAACATTTTTCTTTTTGTCTCATTTTTCAAAGAACATTTTCTGGCAAGATTCCAATGAGTCAATACAATTATCTGTTAAACTCATAAACCATTTTTGTGCATCTTTCTTAATATAAAATTCAACACTTCTAAGTGAAACATCAAAATGAAAAATATAAATATTGACCATATGTTCTATGAAAGCATCCCAATGTTTTTGGGCAATAATAGTACCATCTCCAAGAAAAGATCGATATTTTTTAGCTTAGGCATGTCATGGAATTGAGGAGAAATAATGGAAAAATTAATTGTCTTGTAAGTGTTTTTCATCCATGAAGAAACCATTATATCTAAAGTAGGTTTATGTAAAAACAATTTTTCTTTAAAAAAACAAGATGAGGATGAGTTTCCTTGCTTATCCTTCCTTTGATAGGTCATACAAGCATTAGGGACTGGAAGAATGTAACACCCTCCTCCCACATCTACCCAAGCATCCGGCCAGCCAAGGTAAACATGTGACAAGAGGCCACTATGATATGAATCGACCTCCTAAGTCACATTAAGGAAGTGAAACCAACAAAAACACACCATAAAAACATTCAACATTAGCATTAGGACCCTCAAGAACCAATCCAACCTTTCTTCCAACCAGCCCTTGGGTCCCATTGAGATTTTGGACAACTTGAGATCTCAACACTCTCATGATATGGGCATGTTAGTGTCCAGAGACCTATAGACCCTCTCATAGGCCTACAAACCAATGTCCAGGGACTATTTTGCAGAGTGTTGTGCCAACATCCTTAGGCTTGAGCCACTTTTTCAATCCCAAAGCCTAGGTCACTGGCCAGAATTCAGTGACATATTTAGAACAATAAAACAATAATGAAATGATAGTAAAAATGAAATTACTTGAATAATACCTTGATTGAACCCTACTAGCCATGACAGGCATTTCATCAAACATATTAGGAGTATGTAATCTATAGGTGTAAATAATATATCTAAGCATAGGGGTCTCATGCTTAGTTAAGAATCACTGAGAAACATTGATGCCTCAACACAACAACTGCCATTTCTTCCATTAGGTCATAGATACATTGTTCATTCATTTACCAGTAAAACATGATGAGAGCCATACATAGCTACTGCCATAAAACATATATGTGACCATCATAACAACAACAAAAATACCAATGAAATCACATCCATATGATCCACATATAAACCAATATAATACACACAACAATAAAAGGATAAATAGGCTCACATTGATAATGAAAAATCCAAACCCAAGATGGGACTTCCATGTTCCACCCAACCATAGAATGGCTGAGCCAAATCTCTCTTCGGCCATTCACCCCTATGCCATATTCCAAGGATGAATGTGGGATCTCATAGAACACATCAATCCAAAACCATTCAAGACTTCCAGAGGCCATCCAACTCAACCCATCAAACAATGATTCCACCTCACAGTCAGACATCACAAAACCATCATCAAATTGGTCTCAACCCCAACCCTTCAAGGGCTCTAGAGTGTTTGTTCAAACCAAGGCTTCCAGGACCAAGGAAAATTTTAGGGGCTAATATTCGCAAGTGTGCTAATTTTGCATGCTTTCTCCAAACAAAAGATTCACCAATTTTCCATTCTTTCTAAAAATGATTCGCCCAAATTTTATAGTACAAAAATATTTTACCTCAAAAATCACCAAAAATTTATATAGACTAATATGAAATCATTAAAGATCTAAATATTTTTATAAAAATAATACCAAAACTTTTATAATTTGCATACTATGGACTAGGAATATTCACCAAGGTTTATAAACTTTAATATAAAATTATATCCTTTAAATTTTCCATGTCCATGACTAGTAACTCAACCCACAATTGTCGTCAGCATTTTAGATCATTTGTCTAACCAAGGCTTCCAAGACTAGTAACTCAACCCACCAAGGGCTTCCAGAAATTTTTTCCAACCAAGGTTTCCAGGACTAGTAACTTAACCCAAGCTGTTACAGGGCTTCCAGAGCATTTGTCCAACCAGGGCTTCCAGGAATTAAAAAATCAATGCAAGCTAAGGAAACATGAGAACCAAACAAAACAAAACAAGGAAATAAACCCACAATCTCCATGGCTATCTAGGAAATGGAAAGGCTAGGAAATCCACTGCCAATCTAGGAAATCCTCCATGCCAGTGACAGATCATGACCAAAAATCTACATGCATATGCCATGCATGCCAACACTAGTGAGGCAAACATACATGCAACTAAGTACCTACAAGCTAAATCCGTTGTAGTTGTTGATCCCAATGTCCTCTTGTTCTTTCCTTCTCTTCATTTTCCTTCTTTCTCCAAAAATCCAAGTATGCCACACCCTCCAAGGGTGCTCCAAGAAAATTCTAAGTATCCAAGAGTATGAGAGAGTGAGAATAATGAGAAAGCTCCAAAACTGAACTAAAAAAAGGCTACCAACTGATCCTCAGAAGACTTTTTATGAATGAGGCCTCTATTTTATTCATTTTCCATTATTTTCCTTCAATTTACTCCTCACATGCAACTTGTGACCTGTCACCTCTCTTTTCTCCTAATTTCCATTATTTTCATAAAAGATGTGCCAAAAATGTCATTTTTCCTTTCCAAGGCCTTAACCATTGCCTTTGCCGATTTTCTTACCATTTAATCAATCACAAGTGATCCCCATCACTAAGATTTTCCCCAAAATTCATCTAGAATAAGTTTCCCATCAACCATGGTTATTATTTTTCCTTTATTGACTTTTATTACATGGAATTTTCAATACGGTTGTTACAAATAAGCTCACCTCTAGAGTTAACCCTTGTATTGTACCTGTTATTATATTTTTGATGTGGAGTCACTACATGAGACCTACCAAATTAGTATGAAAGAAAATCACAAAGTACAAATACACAATTAAAAATCACTAAAATATTCCTTGTTAAAATGTCTTTAAAATCTCATTAGAGCGCCAAATTAAAAAAGCTTCTCCTCAGTAATGGTGCCACATAACGTTACTGCTCAAATAAGCAGTGTTGGAAAGGTTCAACAAAGACTATTACATGGTAAGCACTATTAGTAGTATTCCCAATGTCACCTTGACATATTCCTCTCGATTTAAGCCAATTCCCACTAAATGCTACAAGAAATATCCATGCACATAACAAATCAACAAAATAAATGTTAAACTAGTGACTAGATGAAGTATATGGATGTTGAGTGTAGCCCAACTTGGCCTAGATTTTGGTGAAGACTTGACATTTTGTGGAGCAGACAAGTAAAGAATGTAGCGAACTGCGAAGTGGACCTTGCAGTAAATATATCATGTGGTGTGGAGACTTCAAGGTGGGTCAAAGCCCATCCTTTTTGTAAAAAGCAAGTAATATTGTAAAATATGAATGGTTTTCGGAGCATAGTAGCTTGTATTAGGGGAGCCCATGGTATATGGACCATGGTATTTTGATGATATTTCCCTTGATGAAATAATATATATAGTGATCAATAATAAAGGAGAGAATCAAGTTTATGATCCAGATTTGTGTTTATGGTCAAATTATTGTGATATGTAGTTTGTGGTGAAGGAAAGGATCTGCAACTAAGTGCATAGAGGCTTGAGTCTACAGTTGAGTGCGCAGACGACCTGCAACTTAGTGTGCAAGTTAAGAACTGTTTGTTGTATAAGATTCATTACTATAAGCAATAGTTCTTGTGAACGTAGTCCCACATTGGGATGAACCACAATAAAATATGTGTCTTCATGTGTATCTTTGCTTATTATTTGTTGTAGAGTAACATTTTATTACAGTTGTATTTTATTACAACATAGTAATGATTATGGGTTTATATGATATGTTTCTGTGATTAAATGAATGCGACGAAGTGATTTATGCATGTTAAAGATAAAAGAACATAAAAATACCACATCGCAAAATCCCTCAAGGCTACAAAAACCTCGTTCTACATCCTCCCATAGTCACTCAGGTGAGACTGCGATTTTCTTGCTAGTTGTTGCTGAAAGGGCCAGTGATTAAGGGTTTTATTGGTGCGTAGTATAGATCGAACTTGGGTTAGCCCAACCTAAGACAAAAAATGGTTTTGTTTCTGAGACCGGGAATTGTTTGAGGGATATGTTTATGTGGCATTGGTTGAGGAAGGAGACCCAATATTGGCTAGAATCGAAGGAGTGAGAATTTGCAGATCAAGAGAAAAAACCCTCATCTGAAGCCTGAAGCTTGGTTACAAATATATATTTTCAAATATCAATATGAAATTCCCTTTGCATAGTTTCCTGTTGAACTGTACGAGTGGATATCAAGGTAGACTAAAATAAATACCCATTTTAAAGGTGGAGAACCTACGATGTGGACTCCTGAATTAATAAAGTGACTCAAGAGCACTGACAACATGATTTCAAGGGCTATCAATTTCTAGATTGATAGCATCTTGGGAGGATTTATTACTGAGTTTGCAGTAGATCAAACGTGTCTTACAATGAATCATGACAATAATTCTTTAAAGGACTACGAGGTAAGTATTTGAAATATTTGAAACTCTGGATTAAGATGCTTCTATGTGAAAAATGAGTTTGACGGATCCAAGTAGATAGTTAGTTTACTTGTGTTTGGAAGAAAAGAAAATAAATATGAGCAAGAGATTGGAACAATGCGAAGTGGAAAAAGATATAGAATAAATACTAGAAAAAGATCTCACAAACAAAACCCAAAGACCTTTGTAGAAACTGAATATAGTCCTTTGTTGAGTGAATTTGAAAGTGAAAGACAAGATAACCACCCTAATAAGCCCTAATTAGCTTCAAAGTATTCACCTTACAAGTCTGAAATTTCATAGAAGCCAAAATCCAAAAAGAGCCAGGGTATTTTTGACTCCCCTTATCCCCTCCCCTTAATTCTGAGTCCATGTCCCCCCCCCCCCCCCCCCCCCTCAAGAAGAAATATGGTTGATGATATTAAGTTGCTTTTTTTCCAAGGAACTAGATCGAAAGATCTAGAGATCGAAAGATCTAGAGAAGTTTTGGTTTTTATTTGAAGTTGTATGGACTATGAAGCAGATCAACGATGAAAATATAAAGAACACACAACTTATTACGATATTATGAGATAGAGCATTAACATGGTATATGAAGTATTCAAGTGACTAGATCAGAACATTTTCAGATATCAAAGTAGCGCTCATTAGAGAATTTAAGAAGCTAAAGTCTGAGTTTGTTTGGGAATTTGATCAGAGATTTAAGGAATTATTGGATCAAGTGAGCTTCAAAATAGCTCCATAGCAATATCAAGAATGGTTTATAGTTGTGTTGTTACTGCATATCACATTACCATTGATGCAACAAAATATAACAAGTCAAACCAAAGCTCTGCTGATTGCGATGAAGTTGGAAGCTTCACCTATTGGAGATACTAATGTAGGTATGCAATAGATTCATAGTGACTTGGTGAACCTAACCCTGCAAATACAAGATATCACGAAAAACAAAGAAGTTAGAGAAGAAGTATGGTATACAAAGTGCAGATCAGAGGGCCATTGTAAAGAACAATGTCCTATATTTAGGGATTACATGGCTAGTGGAGCACTGAATCCTTTAAATGAAAGATCTAGTCTATAGTGCAAAATATGTAAAACCAGAGGCCAATATCACTCAGAATATTGATACCTGTTACAGAAATATGTGCAGTCTGGACCAAGGAACTTATATTGAAAATTCTGTAAATCAGTAGGACATGATGCGAATAATTGTTGAGCTTATGAACTAATGATGGAGCACGATGGTAACACTTATAGAATGAAAGAAGAAGAACATGGACATGAAGGTAGTGGACAACGCAGTGGTTGAGGAGGATACCAAGGAAGAGGGTTGAGGTGCTAGAGCTGGTCGAGGATGTGGACAAATTATTTTGTATAATTCCGGCCAGGTAGGTCATTTTGCAAGAGATTGTCAGAACCATACTACGACATGTAAGTACTGTAAATATTCTGACCATGTAATTGAATAATGTCCCGTAATTATAGCAAAGATTCAATAAAAAAGGAATCAATAGCTGACACTAAATATTCAAATGATGACTACTGAAAGAAGGAATGATGAACCATGAATTAGTATTTTTACTAGAAGTGGAGTTGTGACCGGTAGTGATAAAGCGGATGGAAAGAAAAAATATGAAAGTGCATGGGTTAGAAAAAATATTGAGAAAGTCCCTAATTTTGATATTCAAAAGGAAAAATAATTATTTATGGAAGAAAAGTTAAGCTTTATGGATGTTAGAGCTTCAACCTCCAGTGTGCAGCCACAATAGAAAACTAGTTGTGACATGTCATTAGCTTCGACACAGAATCAAGTTTTAATGCAGAATCAAGCTCCAACACAAGATTGAGCTCTGACACAAGACCAGGAGTCAGCAAATCAAGGAGGTAATTTAAATTCTTTCCTGTAAACTTTTATAAAATTATTAAGAGATCAAAAGGTTGTAGAAGGGTTTCAACAGTTGATAGATTCTTGTGAATCAAAAGAAACATCACGAGGTGAGATGCATGGAGTAAATAATTTTCATCGACAGAATATTACTGGAAGAGAAATGAGGCTTAGTGCACAGATAGGAGAGCATGAGATGGATCAATTTATTTTAGATTTGGGATCTGATGCTCATGTTTTGACAAAAAAGACACGGGAATTAATGGGTAAGCCAAAGCTACAGTGGTCACCTATTCAGTTAATGATGGAAAATCAACAGAATATCTTCCCCTTATGAAGACTACCAGGTAAAAGTGAATATTGAAGGAGTTCACACTACTATTGACTTTGAAATAATAGAAATTGTTTATGATAGTAACCCTTATCCTTCATTTCTTGCATTTGACTGGGAATTTGATAATATGGCCATAATTAATCTGAAGAAGAGACAAATGATATTTGAAGGAAGCAGTATGAGAGTAATTGTTCCCTTGGATCCATCAGAAGGAGTAAGATATACAAAACCAGTCAAAGAAGAGTACTGTGCAGTTGATATAGATAATATCTATCAAATGACATCACAAGAATAGGATTTTGTTAACCCTACTGCAAAAGGAAAGTTGACTTGGGAGCATCATAGTTCTTATACCTTAGACTCACAAGAAGAATTGGAAAACTGATAGAATAGGTTGCATGAAGTATCCACAAGGCATTGTGCAAGAAGTACCAAATCAGTTTGTTTTATGACATCTAAGATATGTAACCTACCTTCTTATGATGGCTTGGGTGATATAAATACTTTTCTTGATGATTATGAAGAATAGGTTCCAGGGAATTAAAGGTTTTAAGTGTTGGATGTAGCCCTAAAATATACACCTGTTAGATGATGGGGTGCACAGAAGAAGAATATCATTAGAAGGATGGTAGGAATGTCGAATATTGATATGGATAAGGTTTGGACAGATAGATGCAAAAATAGAGATAAAATATGATGGTGAAACTAATCCTGGGAAGCATATCCAACTATGCCCTACAACATGGAAGGAGATTCGACAACAAGAATGGGTACATTGGAAACAATCCTGAAGAAATGGTACCTAGAAATAGAGCATTGACATGGTATTGTGGATTGGGCAGACATGGTTGATGGTTTCATATTAACATTCAACTTTGAAGATGATTGTCCATACATAGATTTGGCCTTTCAGATAGTTAAGAAGAAGATATTGGAGAACACTAACTAAGGTATGCAATATGAATAGAGATGACTGGGATCTCAGAATTCCATGAGTTTTATGGGCTTATGGGACCACATGTAATAATTTGACAGGTCAAAAACCCTTTAGATTAGTTTATGGGTAAGAAGTTGTGATTCCCATGGAATACATTATGCCTAGCTTGAGGATTGCAACTTTTACAAATATGGTAGACCCTAAGATAATGAAGTAAAGAATGGCGCAGTTGATTGCTTTGGAGGAAGAAAAAATTATAACATGATTCCATCAACAAGTAAAAAAAATAAGAGAAAAGGCTTGGCATGATAGATATGTTAAGTAGAAGAAGTTCCAAGTAGGGGACCTTTTTATCCTCTATGACAGTAAGTTTGTGAAATTTCCACAGAAATTCAAGATGCATTAGTTATGCCCATATATTATTAAGCATATTATTGATGGAGTTGCAGTTCAATTAATGAAGTTAAATAGAGATTTGATCCAAGGAAGAGTAAATGAAAACAAGTTGAAGCTGTATAGGGACAACCCTGCCCCTATAGCTTCGCTATGAGGAAGAAAGGATAAAAGTATTAGTGCTACCTGCAGTTGAAAGTTGGCATTGGACTATAAACTACGTTGCAGAGAGCTTCGACATAAGGTATTACTTCACTACAATCTAAAGTATGTTGGATTTCATAGGAGTCGTGACATAAGAAGGGATGTTCACTACAATATGGATGTGTCGAAGTTTGACAGAAAACAAAAATATCACTGTTAAAGGGGAAAAATATGCGGAAAATTTCATATATGAGGACAGGTTGGCAAGATCTAAGGATAGATATGTAATTAATGAACACAATCTGAATGCAATCTATACAAAATTCGATCTAATGGTGGGGTTCGAATTTCAGACTTGTTATAAAAGGCCGCCTCCTGCCTAGATTTGGAACTTTTTTGAATTAAGAGATTAAGTATTGATAGTGCAAAGAAATTGTAGATAATTTCCGCATAAACTTCATGTCAACTGAAGAATTTGTGTGTATATTCAACGAGAGAGGCTTAGAAGGAGTAATGGAAGTAGTTGCCGCAAAAACTGTTGGTACGCCTGTAGCATCAGCTGAGATGCCCATAGTAGCATAAATCGTAGCAACATCAACACAAAAACAATGGAGATCGCCAAGGAAGAAACCGACAAAAGAAGAAAGAACCAAGGAGAAATAGGATAAGAAACCTGTCAATCCTCAACAAAAACCCGAGAAAGTGAAATACAACGAAGGAGAAGCAGAGGAGGTGGATATGGAAATAGGTGACAAAGAATTTCCATCACCTCTACCACCATACATTCCACTGAGGAAACCAAATGTTAAACCAGTCAAAGACTCAAAGGATGCAAATTTCAGCACCTTCACACCCCTACTGCTAGATAAAGTACCATTTACTGGGGAATTAATTCGAAAAATACCATAGCTGAAGTTCACAGATTATGACTTTAACAATAGGAAGAAGTACCCTCAATTCACACCAAAACAATATTTGAAACAAGTGCACTACCCAAATAGCGGAATGATAAGGCTAGAACCACAACAATGGGAAAATGGGTTGGCACTATCGAGATTATTGAATATGATAAATGTGTCACACTTCGGCAGAAGTCTAGGGAACACAACATGTGTGCGTCAATTGCTTGCACTAGTGCACGATGGGGGATTATGGATGGGAAATAATATCTCTATAGACCCAATGCTGATATGGAGGATCATGAGACTACTGTACCAAGGGTGAAAATCTGCAAAAAAAATTGTTAGAAAGGATTAGGACCGCACCATAGAGGAAAACATGAAAAAGAAGTTTGGGCTAGAAAAAGGGAAAATAAGCTACAACATAAATTCAATCAGTGACCAGGAAGTTCGCTTCATAGTGCATATATTGGTTGGGAAGATTATGAGAAAGTGTCGGGTGAATGAAGTTCCTGTCTCGGTGGTTTCATTAGCCGTTCAATGCGCTAATGGGGTTCAGTACAACTGGGTCGAATACCTATGCAAGGAATTTCTAGATGATTGCCGTGAAGACCATGAGAAAGGTTCCAAATTCCATTATGCGTGGTTACTTTTGATTATTGCAATATTAACATGGAGAGAGCCGAAGGTTCACAGTTCCCCCCGATAGCATCAGATGTTTGTGAAGCTACGCGGTATACCTCACTATGTTTTATCACCCAACCATCGCGAGCAATGGAGAAAAAAATGTTCTTTGTATTGTATCATATGGATTTGCATATGGTAGTGAACCAACACCCTCGCCTGTCATCAAGCCTATACAAGAAGTATAGCATTGTTGCAAAGCTTAAGGCGGATTTTCATAAAGTGCACATACAAGCGCGTAGGGGTACAAAGAAGGAATGACATGCCTTGCCATACTTAGTCACACAAAATGATCTTTTAACACTAATATAGAAATGGCCCGCAGAATGAATGACTACGCTGGAAGCAGAAGAAGGAGATAGTGTGATAGAAGAAGAGGAGGACACTCCGCAACACGACAAAGCGAGTGGAAAAGCTAAGGTCAAGGATCAAGATGGGCATGAATTATAAGAAGAAGAGCTACATGACGAAGGTCACCAGGATCCTCTAGAAGAGAAGAACATATAATCATAAAAGACAGAGACAGACCCCACTATCGCAGAAAAAAGGAAGGCAAAGGGTGAAGTTGCCTCAAAGAGAAAGAAGAACCAGAAGGCCATTAAGACAAAGGATGTCACGCTAATGGTCCTTACTAAAGGGGACTTAGATACAGGAAACAACAACATAATCATGGAAAAAAGTAGAAGATCATTGTGGCACACTTTTGACTGGTGTCACAGAGCGGGCCACAGAATTGAAGATACTAATGTAGACGGTCAGATAACCAGCGTAGGTAGAGGAAAGGGTTGGAGTAGAAAGGAAGATAAAGCCTATATTTGTAGTAAGGTTAGCACATATACTTGCAAGAACCCCATAGTTTGACTGCACCGAACTACAACAAACAGGCTAAGGAATGGAAGCATGTCAATATGAACATCGTAGCAATACCATTTCCAAGACTACACAAGCTACACATGGAGATAATTGAAGAGTTGAAGATGTGTGAAAAACATGCTTCACAACTAAATATTCAAGTAGAAAAAGAGCGATATGCGCTTTGGTAGAAGCTTGAGTAGGTGATCCAAGAAAGGGATCAAGTAGCACAAGAGCACCAGAAGATCAAGGAGGCAGTGGAAGCAACATGCTAAGAGATTCTGGACCTTTATATTTGAGAGGAAAAGCCAATAGAAGACAAGGTCATGAAGCTCGGCCTTGCAGTGAAAGGGTACAAGTAGAAAATTTTCACAGTGCAATTCAAATATGAAATGCAGATCACTGAGCTACAAATGAAGCTACAACGAACTATGTTGTAGGAAGTGAGAGATCAAAGTGAGACTAACCTAAAGACTGTAATGGCCAGCTTCTCCGCAACAGTGGCATACTGTGGAAAACTCTTGGATGAAAGTTTGAAAATTTTGTCTTTGCTGCAGGAAGATCCAAATGTACATAAACTGCAAGAAGAAATGCAGCAGAAGCAACAATAGTTAGAGGAGATTTGGGCATCTACGAAGACCTTACCAATATCACAGAAGATTGCGAAACTCACTCTAGAAGAAGATTGAGAAACTAAAGAAGGAGGAATAGATTCTAACACAGAGGAATCAACCTTGGTAGGATGAGGCACTCCAACTATCATAGGCAGTGGATGAGAAGCTTCAAGAGCTTCAACAGAGGAAAACAACGTTGTAAAGAAGGTTGCATAACATGTGACAGAGGCACTGTTGGAGGAAGTGTTCAGTGAGGAAAAGAAGGTAACATAGGTTCTGTAGAAGTTCAACCAAACCTTCAACAAAATCACAACAAAAATCAGAGGCGAAACAGCTAAGTGACTTGGGACGAGTCACATGTGAGTGTTGGAGGCCTGTTGGACACATCCGAACTTGGCCTAGATTTTGGTGAAGACTCCACATTTTGTGGAACAGAGTGTGAAGTAAAGAATAGAGCGAAGTGCGAAGTGACCATGCAGTAGATATGATCTGTGGTGTGGGGGAATTCGAGGTGGGTCGAGGCCCCTCCTTTTTGTAAAAGGCGAGTAATATTGTAAGAGATGAATGGGTTTTAGACCATAGTAGCTTCTATTAGGGGAGCCCATGGTATTTTGATGATATATCCCTTGATGTAATAATATATATAGGGATCAATAATAAAGGAGAGAATCATCTTTATGGTCCATATCTATGTTTATGGTCGAGTTATTGTTATTTGTAGTTTGTGGCGAAGGAAAGGCTCTACAACTGAGTGCGCAGAGGCATGAGTCTGCAGTTGAGTGCGTAGACGACCTGCAACTTAGTGTGCAGGTCAAGAACTGTTTGTTGTACAAGATTCATTATTATAAGCAACAATGCTTATGGACGTAGTCCCACATTGGGATGAACCACGATAAATGTTTTGTCTTCATGTGTATCTTTTCTTATTATCTGTTGTAGAGTAGAAATTTATTACAATTGCATTTTATTACAGCACAGTAATGATTATGGGTTTATATGATATGTTTATGTGATTAAAGGAATGCGGAAAAGTAATTTATGCATGTTAAATATAAAAGAACATAAACATACCACATCACATCATCCCTGTAGGTTGCAGAATCTTAGTTCTGCATCCTCCGATAGTCATTTCGGGTGAGACAACAATCTACTTGTAGGTCATTGCTGAAAGGGCCAACGAGTAATGGTTTTGTTGGTGCACAGTATAGATCAAACTTGGGTCAGCCAAACCTAAGCCAACAATGTAAGAGGTAGGAGTTAGCTAAATAACCAAATTTTGATTTGATTAATGATGCAACAACAAACAAATATTGCAAACTAGCAATGAAAAGTACTTAATATGTTAAGAAAATGGACTTGAAAATACCACAAATTGAGTATGACAACTTCTTACCACAATAGAATAAAAAATAGAGTTGTTATAACCTTTCTATATGGATATAAGAAGACAAAATGGTTGTTTTTCAGACATGTAACTTTGGTATTTCTGACGAGTGTAATAGGTCGACAAGTAGAGGGCCACTTCAAGGGTTTGAAAATAGATTTTAGTGGACCTGAAACTTAAAGGATTTAATTGAGGATGTTAGTATTATCAAATACATTTCCAATGAATGTAAGAACACTAAATTTGGGTAAGAAATTTGAAATATATTCAATATGCAATGAAACTACCTAGAAATAGCCCACAATTGCGAGGGCTAAAAATAGACTAGACCAAAAATGATAGTCAGACTTGCAAATCATTTTGGGAGACTAATGTATACTCTAAAATCAATAATTAGTCAATAAAAAAGCCCTTTATATCAATTATAATGCATACAAGAGATTTTATCTTGCTTTTCACATATCCCAAGGTAAGGGTTTGTCTCTAATCACTCCCAATTGATGTAAGATGTTTCTAGAACCTATAATTAGCTTCAAAACACTTAGAAACATGATTAG
The DNA here is from genome assembly GCA_000404065.3 of Pinus taeda. NCBI lineage: Eukaryota > Viridiplantae > Streptophyta > Pinopsida > Pinales > Pinaceae > Pinus > Pinus taeda. The sequence goes on along the minus strand of APFE030820957.1, from coordinate 155,826 downwards.
TACAGTAACTTAGAGAAAATTAAGGGTGGACGTACAGCCTTAGGGCCCAGGGCTTCTCCAAATATAAATTTTCGTGGGGATTTTTCAATGAAATGTTTTATAAATGTTATGTAAACCACAATTTAGTGAATATATTCACTATAGAAATATTTTTTTGGTTTTTATATAAGAAAAAATTTTGTTTTTTTGAAATATATAATATTTTTTATGGTTTTTTTATATAATACTAACTACAAATTTACAAAAAAATATAAGGAATTTTGAGATATAATTTTTGTAACAAAATGATTGTAAATTCTTGGAATAAAGATATGAACCTTCTTCCACAAGACTCAAGGATAGAAAATTACGTCTCTCTGAAATTGGTATCTCCATAGTTAAGGTTTTGGAATTCTAGGTGGAACACCAAGGACACAACCCTAGCATCAAAACAAGGCAACTAATAGAACACAAATTCTACTAGGAGGGCCTTCCAAGAAGAGAATCCTCCAACCAAAAAATCAAAAGTTATATAAGATAAGGTTATTTACCCCTAGAGGGGAGAAAAAATCATGTCCCAAAAGAGAACAACAATACCTTGCATGAATTAAGAGAAAGTGTGAGATGAACCCTTGACCTCCTCTTCCAAGACTTCTTGGATTGATTAGCTTAGAGTTGTAGTAACTGTATGCTACTCCAAAAAGTTCCTTCGAAAAATATTTGATCAACCAAAAAAAAGAAGAGAATTCATGTGTAAAAGCTTTTGTCTCATGAAAAAATTCACATTGTATTAGGTAGTTCAACATGTTCACAATGATTTTCCAAGGAGGAGAATGCCTATTTGTATATGTGGTTCTTCAAAATATCCTCTGGTATCCCACAAAATAAGTATTTTCCATCCTCAAAATGGTTGGATGCTAAGTTATAAGAATTAATTTTCAAATTTTACATTGGATAAACCTCAAAATATGAATTCATGTTACAACAAAGAGGCCCGAGAGGGCCATTTTGACTTCTATTGACCAAATGTTCCACTCATCTCTTCATGTATAGCTTGCCTAAAAAATTAGCTCTCTATTGTTGGTGCAACGACTTCATTTGACCCTTTTTTAATCTTCAAACAAATGGGGGTAGGGATAATCGCTAGGGTTGAGGGGATGACTTCCTTGGCATGATTTCTTTCGCTTGAATCTGGATTAATCTTACATGAAATGCCACATTTCCTTGCTTCGAACCTTCACACTTGATTTGAGGAAGACTTCTCCTTGCAATGTATAGCTTGGTTGACTTTTTGGCACAAAATATGATGACTCAACCTCCTTAGTTGCAAATGGATAACATTAGTAGGGTCAAATTTTCTTGAAGATAGGCTTGTAATTGAATTTAAGATGCTTGAATTTCTATTGGGAGTTTCCCTTCACCAACATGCTTCCTTAAATTTGCTTGAGATAAGCTTATCCATGCCCAAAATGATTCAACCTCCTTACTTTATGCTTATCCTTGTTGGAGATTGGGAGTAATTTTGACTTTATGCTTGATAATTAGCCCTTGGGGAGCTCCAATTCGCACACTCAAACTCCAACATTCCATTACTTCCTTCATGCTCCTTCATTACTCCATAAAATAACCCCAAAAGATAATGACATCATGTTTTATGTGTCGTACAAATGCTTGGAGATGCCACCTTGGCTAGACTGTTGAGTTGATTGGGCTTGTACAAGTTAACTACTATTAGAGGAAGTTTGATTTTAAAAATTTAACATTGAATTTCCATGTTATAATGTGTAAGCCAATCAAAATCCTTTAAAATTCAAAAGAGATATAGGTGTGACTAGGTACTGACAATTTTTTTAATAATATAATTTACCTACCTTAAGTGTGAATGGTCCCCAAGTGACCTAAAAATACATTAAATACTAAAAATAAAATTAATATCTTATTCTATAAAAGTTATAATATCGAGAATATTTTTAATGAAGGGTAAAATATGGGTTGAGTGTGTTATTAATGAAATGTAACTAATTTAAATTTTAAATTTATTTTTTTAATTTATATATATGTGTATGTGTGTGTGTGATTTGATAAAATTGCATTTATTTTGATATTTTTTTTCTCTGTAAAAGACTAAATCTATTAAGTGAAATATAGTACAAACAGGAAGAGCCAAAAAACCCACAGACCGGAAATGATGGATTCATCAACCTCGGTCCCGGAGGAAAGATACAAACGCAGAGCTATAGAAAGAGCAAGAGACCGACAGACCGGAAATGATGGAGTCATCAACCTCGGTCTCGGAGGAAAGAAACAATCTCAGAGCTACAACAGAAGATTCGAGAACAAAGACTGACTACCAGGCTGTTACCCCAGTGGGTCAGAAACAGTACCACAATGTTTTTTCCCTTTCTTTTTGTTAACTTTTGTCCAGCCATCATGGGGAGAATGGGCTAGGACAACTTGAAGACAGGATTTCTCTATATCCGGGGACTCCTTCTCTGATTCAGAGGATGAAGTCTCATGTGGACGTTTCTGGGAGATAGCTATGACATGGGTGAACCCCGTATTGACCGGGGGCGGAACCATCAGCTGAGGCATCTGATCTGGTTCTGACTCGCTTTCCTCCTTCTCCATATTTGGGGAACTGGAACTTCCAGCAGGCGACGGAGGACAGGGAGCCCAACGCTTGGGCTTGGAATGAGCGAAGAGGCCCTTTTTCGTTCTTGCTGACAGCGATGGGCAGGAGTTATGCAGGTGCCCTGTTAGGTGACAATGTCGGCATCGGAAGGCAGTGTTTTCGTACTCTATATACTGGGTCCAGACAAAGTCCTTGATCTTAAGATTGATGTATTCTGGCAATCCCTTGCTTAAATCAAGCTCCACACAAACTCTGGCATATGTATAGAGCCCTTGCCGCTCTCTATCGTAGTCTCCCTTTACAAAGCAACCCAAGGCATTGCCTATTTGCCTGTATACTTCTGTGCGCCACAGGTGAACTGGGAGATTTGGGAGTCTGATCCATACAGGGGCTTTAGTGATGACTGCTGATGCTGGGTCAAAGTCTGGAAACCATGGAGTTAGGAAGAGGCCAGCTGAACCCATGAACCAAGGGCCTTCGTCTAGGGCGTTGTAGCAATCCTCGAGGTCATCGAACAACACTATAAAATAACCCTTTGCACAGAAAAAAACCTTGCAACGGTTAGTCCAGGTGTCCTTGATCCAGTTATAAAGATCCTGAGAGCGCGGCCAGAGCCCATTGAATCTGTAGATGATGGCCCTTTCAGTGAATTTTTGGGAGTCGTCTGCAAGATCAGGGTAGGAGATCTCAACAGAGGGAACATCCTCTAATTTGTCCACCAAAAAAGGCTTGGGTTTGGGAGGTTCCGGGGTTGCTGGCATCTCAGGGCGGACTGCAGCTTTGTAGGAGTGTGGAGGAGCAGAAGAGGATTGCCCTGCAACTCCTCCTCTCAAACGAAAGGTGAACACTATAGAGCTATTGCTCTTTATGCTGTAAGAAGAGAGAGGAAGGGAATCTTCGAGCTGTTTACCTTGATAGATAAGTCTCTGAAGGGCTGAGGGGATCCCAAGCCTATGCTCCAGATTGGCTTTGAGATTCTGTACCAGATCTGTTGGATTTACCCATTGCATGACAGTTTTGCCAGAGATCTGTGCTATTTGAATCTGAAATGGGGTAGAGGAATCAATAGAAGCTTCCTGGAGCAGCTTGGGGCCAGAATCTTTTGAGTCTTCCGCCTCTTGACGCAGGGGGTTCCGCAGGTTAGAGGAAACCTTCTTCCTGAGATATATATTGCCTCCACGCGGATCTGCCTTGAGAAGATCTGTGGATCCTTTGTAGAAAAGCTGCGTCAGGGTGAAAGAGGACCAGATCTGTGCAGTCGAGAGCAGAGCAATCCATGAATATTGACCCTGTGCTTGGATATGGACTAGATCGCAGGGATCTGAGCCAAAACTGCAATGATTCTTTTGCATGTCAGAGACTGTGCACCCTCTTCTCAGTCGCTGCCTAATCTTTCTGATCTGTTGCCTGGGAGCTATATAATCTTGGATCTTGCTCCAAACGGTTAGATCCGGCCAAGATCTACAATGTTTGGCTCTTAGATCTGGTAGATCTGACCCAAATCGGCCAAGAATGGGCCTTACGGTTTTAAGGTGGGTCGGATCTGTGACTCTCAGCCCTTCACCCTTGCATGCAGAACTCGTGAGTTTGAATAGACCCCCAAAGTAAGCCTCAACGGCCTCCTGCAACGCAAAAACGACATGACTCTGGAAACGCAGATCCGGCTTGAAATCCTGCGCATTTCCCCGAACCAATCTCTGGAAAGGCCGCTTTCGGATAAGACGCACATAACTTTTCTGGAATTTTCGAGTTTCACTGGGCGCAACAGTACCGGGACGATGTCTGTGTGGCTTCTTCACACCGCCGGTGGTCGGGGCAGACTTGCGTGCAGCCTTGTTGGCGAGCTGCTTCCTGGGTGCCTTTCCTCCCGAGGACTTACGAGCTGTCTGCCTGGAACGAGCCATGGAGCCCTAATTTTCTCTCTCGCCCAATCAAAGAAACTAACAACCGCATTTATTTTGATATTTGACTTAAATTTTAATTTTAATTTTAAATTTACTTATTAAATTTAACTTTAATTAAATCTCGTGCTCTTATATACATATTATAATAAATGTGACATTTATTTGGGTAATTTTGATAAAAGGAAAAAAATAAAAATGATATATTAAAAAATTGTTTATATGACATTATTTTACTAATTTTTTTTTTTTTCTTAGGTGGTTATTTTTGAGTTGAAATTTCCTCTAATAAGCTTACCATAACTTCCATGTCCACTTCATCCCTTGCCCTCAAATTCTCTTGCTTGCAATGCCACATAGAAAGCCCCTTTGCCTTGAAACTAGGTCCACTTTTGTAATTAGAGCTTTGTGAGGGTGTTTTCACTGCTTTGGAAGGCAAATGGTTCATTTAGACATATAGAACGAAATGGACACATTATTTGCCTAAATCCTATAACTTGATGCATGAGGAGACGCAAATACATTGGGAACTATGAGACTATCAAGATGCAAGGCTAAGGCCAAAGGGCAATGCAAAATACATAAGACACATAACACATGTGGGGTAGGGGGCACACTGTGATAAGAATGTATAATTTTAGGGAAAAGTACATATGATGATCACCCTTACAAAGCTTTATTGACAGAAGATCTCCCTTAAACCATGATCCCCAACAATGCATATTCTATGATACCCTCGCACCATTCAAGGATATAAGAATACCCATCAAGGCAGGGAGTGACCACCCACCAAGGGGAAGTCAACGATGCCACAGAAAGAAACATATCATGAAAAAATAATACAAGGAATAGCCATGCTTGTCCACACCAATAGGGATCTAAGAGTCACATTCACAAGATAACACACACCAACATGGCTTTACAAGGTTATAAGGCACAACCTTTGGACTTATATGACATGGCCAAAATGTTATTGAGTACCCACGGTGAAAAAAGGGTAACAAGATGGAAGTGTGTAGTTGACGTTCATTGTATTAAATAGTAAGGGAAAAATCATATGAATTTATAATATTAAAAACTTGTTTTAGTAATCAAATAAATAATTATAGAAGATGAGATTTTTTTTTAATAGGTAAGAAATTTTATAACAAATTAATTTAACATAATATATTCTAAAAATTGAAATTTTAAGGAAAAATTGATATAAATTAATTAAAAAAATTAATAAAGAAAATGTGTTTTATGAAAGATTATATTTCTTTTAAATTTTAGGAAATTTTATAATAAGTTAATTTGAGAAATTAAAATCATTAAAAGAGAATTAAATTTATTATATTAACATACACTTTATAGCTGAATATGGTATAAATGTTGTAATGTGGTATGCCATTACTATTATTATAAGATAATTAATGTTATTTTTTATTTTATTTTTTTCTGAGAAAATATTCCAATAGATTTATCTGAAGGATAACTTATTGCATGTTTATTAGCAGAGCTTGACCCTGAGGGTGTCAAGGAGAATTGACCCCGTGACTTCTCATTAGCGAGATGCTTTTAGCGATTGGAACTCAACTAATTGAACTAACATTTGAGGATTTTATAAAAGTAGCTCCCAATGGAGAATCATGTCATAATGAGACTTGAATTTAGATGGGAAAGTTACCATGAAACCCTTCCAACTACTTTAAATACACTTAATTGATATGAAAATTAATATTATTATATTAAAAATTTCTGTAAAGGAAAATATGATATAAAATAATATAATATAATATGGATAATTTCAATCTAAATCATTTAAACAAATTAATTAATATATCAAAAATAATAATAATAGTAGATTACCAAAAATAACCATTAATATTATTAATTAAAAATTTCTTTATAATTAAATATGATATAATCATATAATATAATATGGATAATGTCAGCCTATCTCATTTAAACCAAATTAATTAGTATATCAAAAAATAAATATAATATTAGATTACCAAAAATAATATAATGTTAGTGGATAATTAAAAAAAAACATATATATATATTATATAGATATAGATGGAAAACATCATTATAATCATAAATAGTGGTATCATTATAATCATAAATAGTGGCATCATGATGGCAACATCCCATTCAAACAATTATGGCATCATGATGTTAAAGATTCTCAAAAATGGAAATGGAAAGTGGATCACCTATAGGTAGGTAAATCCAAGGCACATCAAATTTAATTGCAGATTGTATTCTTTTTAGCCTAAGGTGTTATTAATGCTCAGCTTATTTTATTTGATTTTGAGTTTTTTTTAATTATTATTTAAAATTAGTTCAATAAATTGTGAGCAAAAGTAAATTGAGGAGCGTTAAGTCGTGTAATGACAATCATGTCCATTAATTCCTACACTTTATACTCTAGTGGAAGAAGAACATCCCTCCGGATATGAGTAGGAAGAGATCATGATTTTTTTTTTTAATCGTACTCTTTATCATTTTAAGATGGGATATCTAGAGATGTCAAACATATGCAAACGTTGAACTCGTTTCTATCTAAGTATCTAAGGTAACTTATTATGAAAATCATGGTAGAAACGGATTAATATGAACTTATTCTCTTTTCAAATTTCAAAGAAGGCATAGATTGTCTAATTCACTCAGTTAATTCAAAATTAAGTAATTCTCATATATGAATAGGCTTTGTTATTAAGCCAATCTAATGATACTTTCACCTCATGGGAGACAAATATGGAGTTGGATCATCATTTCAAGTTCTCAAAGAAAATGGAGCGGTAGCCACAAAAGTTAGGACATTGACCATTTATTATTATTTAATATTATAATGTTAATGTGATGTTATATATTTTAATTCAATAAAATAAAATAAATATAATATAATATAATGCTATTTCATAAAAATAAATATAATATTAGTTTATAATATGATTTTAATAATAAAAATAAAAGATAAATATAATGTCATTTCATAAAAAATATATATAATGTTAGTTCATAGTTAATAAAGTCAAAACCAAAAGGATGAAGCAATATCCTATAATCCCAAGTACATTGATTTCATTGCTTGTATATTGGATAAATTTGATTATTCTATGTTGTGAATTTATTTTAGTGGTTTTACAATGGATAAAGGCTACATTAAAAAACATTTTTTCACTATCTTGAAATGATTGATTAGATAGAATTGTATGAAAAACATTATGCTGAGTAAAGAAATGTAGTAGTCATGTAATAACTAACTAACATTATATGGTCTAATATTGTGATCACATTAGAAAAAATTAAAGGAAAGTGCTCACTAAAGATCAAAATTACAAGTTGATAGAATTGAAATCATGAAAAAAGTCACATGATTCCAACATCTCTAATTATAGAGGCCTATATGATCATCTGAACTAGGAGGTCATATAAGTGCCACTTTTCTAACTTATATTGGTCTTGCGCGCCTAAAACTTCATAGTGAAAGGTCATATAAACTCAAAAGTCCACTTTGATCAAGTAAAACCCCTAAGGTTGGGGCAATATTCTTGAATTCTAAGTACATATGTTTTATAACATTGCATATATTCATCTCAACTAAGTTGTTTTCTCCATTTCTCTTAGTATAATGTATTCATTGCAATGTTTGTAGAGTGGGTAAATTTGATTAATCTATTTTATGCATTCATTTCTATGTTTTACAATGGATAAATGTTACATGAAAAACATTTTCTCACTATTATGAAATCATTGATTACATAGAATTACATGGAATTGTTGCTCAATAAAAGAATTTAGTAATGAGGTAGCTAGTAATTAATCAATAATATGGGTTAAGTTCATAATAATAGAAAAATAAATAAAGGGAAAGGCTCACATGAGCTCTAAATCACACACTAGTAGAGCTTGAATAATAAAACAAAGGTCGCATCATTCCAAGATCTCTAATTGTAGAGGCCCAAAGGGTGAGAATTTGAACTAGGATGTCATATAACCTACTTTTCTAGCTCCTACTAGGTCCAACTCCTAAAGAGTCTACATAAAAAAGTCAAATGAATTTGAAATTTTAATCTAATCGAGTCAAGACCCAAAGAATGGGCCAATCCCCTAGAATTCTAAGAACATACTTTGGTGTCAGAGTACTCATTGGTTGATATTTCCTTATTTGTATAAGTATTCTTTATGCTATCCACCTTCTATTGGTTTCATGAGTGGTTCCTTCTCAAGGCTTCATGAAATCAAAAGGATTGATTTTGGAGAAATCAACTCTTAATAATAGAAAAAAAATTGGGAAGACTATGATTTTTATTGGAATATCCTGAGTTGAACATTAAAATAGTTTTCAATTTCAACCTCCTTTTTCATATGGGAAAACTAACAGGTGTGGCTGTAAGAAAAGTTTTGATCTCAACTTAACTTTTCACTTAACTTAAAGTGGTATTCAATTTCTATCTTAAATTTTGATCTAACAAGTGTCGTGAAGGATAAAATCCCTTAAGGTGCATACTTTTCCTAATGTTTTGCACTCCAAAAAAATATTTCAATTGAAGGGATTTGATACCTCATGATGCTTGATAGATCTAAAGATAAGATGGATCTAGATTAATAATAAATACATAAAAATGCACCAAATGATTTGTGCAACTGTTTTTATTATTCATACTAAATATGTATGTGTACAAGTGCATGATCACCTAAATATTTAGCTTCCCCCATCATATCAATCAATACATTTTTTTGCTTTTAAGAGTAACTACTTCATTAGAAATTTAAAGCAATATACATAGATACAAATGGGTAAATAAAGAAGCTAGCCTTTGGAAACTGTTTGAAAAACTTGCTAATTGAGCTTAGAAAATCATATGAAGTAATGATAATTCCTGCCAAAAATAAGATAAAATTCCATTGGGACCTATTCAAAGAGCGAAGCTAGGTTTGAGAGTTTAATATATAGAGTAACAAAAGTTCACGAGGGCCTGCCATGAAGGAAACTAGGTCTATAATACTAAATCATTTGTTAACCAAACTTATTGATAAAATGGAGAATTAATTGCCAAGAGGAAAAACCATAAAAAAAAAATTAAAAATTAGAAAGGAATGTTGCAACCTTCTTCCTCTGAGGAGGATCGAAGGACAATTGGAGTGTCCTTTGAAGATCCAAGAGTTGCCTCCACTTGTTTTTTTCCACCATGCTTTTTCACTAGCTAAGAGATCAATGTTTGTAAGAGTTGATTACATTTTTCTATCAGTTCTATATGGTCACAAATATTCTTTTCATCTTGTCCTAAAATGATAGTGCTTGGGCCACAAAATATTTTGCGTTTCAACAAAATTCCACTAAATGGTGGAATTTAGTTTCACCGGTGTGACTTGAACCATGGTCTAGGAGGAAACCATCAGTCATGGCGTCAATCTCCTCCTTTGCTAATAGATACCTTGAATATTTTTTCCATTCTTCAACAACATTCACCCTTCTACACAACTAAGTAGAGTGGTGCGGAGGTATGCAGAGGCATCAACAACTACATCTAATTTTTCCCTTGTTTAACGCGTAAGAGATTTTCCTTTTCAAGTTGATCAAGGATTCATAACGCCAAGGTAATCATAGATTAAGTCCCAATTCTGAAATTGAAGACCAAGTCATAGGAATAGAAAAGCAAACATGAGCTTAGGGAGTAGGGAAGTAAATTTACCTTAGATATCTACTACAAACCATGCTTTAATTCCATTATAGACAATGTTATCAGGTAGAGGGGCTAAGTTTGTAGGAAAATCTCCCATGTATGGTTTAGTTGCATTGAGATCGAATCATTATTTCCATTGCTCTAGTTTCACCTATTTTGCTCATTGCACCATGGGCATGTCATATCATTCCCCTACCCATCTTGCATAGGTTTCGTAGTCCTGGTGTTAAGGATGCCCTTGTAATCCACAATGGTTGGCATGTGAGTGGCTTCCAATATCCAATCAGAATGACAATTGGTAGCCAACTAGGAATGGTGTGTGTTCTCCTATTCCCTACCACCTTATGTGGGGAATCACTACATTTCTTATTTATATAAACAAATAAAAAATAAAATTGTTAGGTGTTTTTTTTTTAACTAGTAGATTCAACAACTAGGGCGGGTTTGTACTTGTGTGACATAGGGTTGATTTTGATCACTATCACTATAACCTACAAGCATACCAACACGACCCGTCATATGACACACAAGGCTCGCTGGGGGTTTAAGTGTGTGTCGTCACAAGAAGTGCCTTAACAATGCACCCTATCACCAATTGATCTACACCTTGGGGTTAATTATTAGGTGTTTGTTAGTTTGATGTTCATTGTGTAATTTTAAAACTTGTGGTGTGAGTTGGTTAGATGTTAATTGTACAATTCTAGAATTCTCTCTACAAGTAATATCCAACCATTGAGGCTCCTTCACACAAAAAAAGAAACTACTAATACACCTAATCATTGATAGAGTCTCCCATACTACCAACATTGTATGCACTTCTTCCTTGATGGAGAACCCCCTCTATGTGCTCTGTAATAAGCTCAACATTTCTTCCATTGATGGAAGCAAACATTTACAATTTCGCCACAATTGCAAAAATCACCCAAACAAACCTCAAGGTAAATAGAATAGTTCTCAATACTTAGAGGCAAACCATAGTCATCATTTGAAATGTCCATCACCATTACTTCTCACTTCTTCATCCTTAGCTCTAGATACTAAAAAAATAAACAAACCACTACAACTCATGCCAAACAACAAATCATTTCAATTAAACTTCTTTAACATTACTACCAACTCTTTCTTTGCAAATAAATTATGTTGCAATACTTAGAGAAAACCACAACCATCCCGTAAAATATCCATTGACATTGTCTCTAACCTCTTCATCGTCTTATAAAATGTCCATTGGCATGATCCCTAGCCTCTTCATTCTTAACTAGTAGTACTAAAAAAACAACTACAACTTAATTCAAACAACAATTAATTTCAATTGAATTCCAACTCTACTCATACTCTTACTGTGCAAAGAAATTATATTGCAATCTTTTATCATCTCCTCAAGTTGTAATTTATCAATATATGCAACAATTTTCTCAATTATAATATGTTACCTCTTCATTAAATTTTTGCAACAATTTTCTCAATTATAATATGTTACCTCTTCATTAAATTTTTAGCCTAATATTTTCAAATATTCTCTGCTCATACAAATGCCTTCTCTCCCCTCCACATTTTTTGATGTCATATAAACATGTGTAACCTTTGCCATTCAATGCATGAATGGTTGGTTGTGCACACTTGGGTTGTGGACACCTAAAATGCTAATAATTTAATACAGGAATGGTTGTGCACACCTAGGTTGTGGATACCTAAAATGCTAATATAATGAGTATTAATAAGCAATTAGGTGTCCATAGTTTCCTTGGCTAAGGCGTTGTCCATTGTGATTGATCGTCTTATCTCTAAGAAAAGGACAAAAGCATACTGATTTTCTTAACCATCTTTGCGGTTCATATTGTTTTGTACCTTTCCTATGTTGTCACTGATGCATATTCTTTTGTAGTTATCCCTATTTCGAAATGGTAGGTCATGGTTTTTCTGCATTTCATATATAAAGCTAGCGGTATTTGAATTACAGTGGTATGATTCAAGGGCTAGTTACATTTTTCTGCATCTCGTATGTAAGGTTAGCGGTATTTGAATTATAGTAGTATGATTCAAGGGCTGGTTACCTAACACCCATGTGACCGCAACCTAACATTGATAACAAAATTTATATGAAAGCACTTGAAAATTGAACGGCCTACCCTAACGCTGTAAATTTATTTTAATGTAATGGAGGCGAGTTACATTATCTGTATTGGAAAAGTAAACGGGAGGTGGAGAGCCTGCCATTTCACGATAACGGTGACGAAGTATACGTGTCAGCAGACTATTTGTCGAAGAAGGCTTACGAACTCTCGGCCTCACACGCCCCTTGCAAGAAGATATGTCGCTCGAAACAACCTCTGCAAATAATGAGTGTGGGATAAATAGTAGGCAGCTCCATCGGGCGAGCAGACACGCGAGACTTGCCCGTCAAAGGGAAAAGAAGTGCCGATTGCGTTGCTCCTGCGACCTGATCTCATTCCCTATTGTCTGTTATTTCAATTCCTGCAATGGCGGCCGCTACTGGAGCCGTGCTGAAGACACCTCTCAGCCTGAGAAAATCCGAATGGATGGGTCAGGCCCTCAGGCCGACGTCGGTGAATACTTCGGCCCAGTTTCAATCCTACAACGCTACTGCTCTCAGCGTCCGGGCCGGGGCTTACAGCGAAGAGCTGATCAAGACGGCGGTACTTATATTCTTTTTGCCCTGTAGATGCTTGTTTCTTTTCTGTGTTTGGTAATTGCTGTGACTCATTAATTTTAGTGTGGCGCAGAAAACAGTGGCGTCTCCCGGGAGAGGCATCCTGGCGATGGACGAGTCCAACGCCACCTGCGGGAAACGGCTGGCGTCCATCGGGCTTGAGAACACGGAGGCGAACCGACAGGCATACAGGCAGCTGCTCGTCAGCGCGCCGGGTCTCGGACAGTACATCTCCGGCGCCATTCTCTTCGAGGAAACTCTGTACCAGTCCAGCACCGAAGGCAAGAAGATTGTAGACATCCTCGTGCAACAGAACATAGTCCCCGGCATCAAAGTTGACAAGGTTTACTCCGCTTCCGTACACTTCTTGATAAGGGAAAATTATGAAAATTGTTCTTGAAATCATAAAGTTGTTCTTGAAATTATAAAGATTGTTCTTGAAATTGTTCTCGGGATTGGATGGTTCAGGGACTGCTTCGTTTGACTGGCTCAAGCGACGAATCTTATTGTTCTTGCAATTAAAAAAAATGGTCTTGAAATTGTTCTTGGGATTGGATTGTTCAGGGTCTGGTTCCTTTGGCTGGCTCAAACGACCAATCTTATTGTTCTTGAAATTATAATAATTGTTCTTGAAATTGTTCTTGGAATTGGATTGTTCAGGGTCTGGTTCCTTTGGCTGGTTCAAACGACGAATCTTGGTGCCAAGGCCTAGACGGCCTCGCATCAAGGTGCGCTGAGTATTATAAGCAAGGAGCTCGCTTCGCCAAATGGTAAGTTACACTCTTTTTCTTTTCTTTTCGTGTCACTCGATGTTCTTATTCGATTCCCCGGTTCGCTAGCTCTGTTACCTGTCTCACTTTGTATTCTGTATTGTATTGCTAGGCCCTCTGTTTTTCCTGGATGGATTAAATTGTGTAGAGTTTTTAAAATAATTCTGTGTTTCCACTGAACACTTCATCTATCATCATTCACTCGAAATGTGTTGAATCTTTAAAGAAACTTTACACAAACTTTATATCCAGAACCAACTGTGAATACCTGCACATTCAACCTCTTTAAACACTGTAATTAGTGTTGATAATTGCTATAAGCAACGTCGATGAATTTATACATAGAACCATCGGTGATTTTATTTTGTCATCCTTTTAAGTGTTGCCTTAATTCGGCTCTGCAGGCGTACAGTTGTGAGCATTCCCAACGGCCCCTCTGCTCTGGCCGTGAAAGAAGCCGCATGGGGTCTCGCCCGCTACGCGGCAATTGCTCAGGTAAAATACGCCCTTATCTTCGTTTGAGTTGCCATGGCAGATTAGGGTTTTCACAGATGTGCTAACAATCCATGACCGCAGGACAACGGTCTGGTTCCCATAGTGGAGCCAGAGATCTTGTTGGATGGAGAACACGGCATTGAGAGGACTTTCGAAGTAGCGCTGAAGGTGTGGTCCGAGGTGTTCTTCTACCTAGCAGAGAACAACGTGCTGTTCGAAGGCATTCTGCTGAAGCCAAGCATGGTTACCCCTGGTGCCGAGTGTAAGGAGAGGGCCAGTCCCGAAACTGTTGCCCAATATACCCTGAACCTTCTCCGAAGAAGAATTCCACCGGCCGTTCCTGGAATTATGGTATGCGGTAGCATAAATCTTTGAAATTATATCAATTCTTTTTTAGATTTCCATATGAAGTGATGGTTTGGTTTTGGTATAGTTCTTGTCTGGTGGACAATCTGAGGTGGAGGCGACCTTGAACTTGAACGCGATGAACCAGGCGCCGAACCCGTGGCACGTATCGTTCTCATACGCTCGTGCTCTGCAAAACACTTGCCTCAAGACATGGGCTGGCAGGCCCGAGAACGTGGACGCAGCCCAGAAGATCCTGCTGGTTCGGGCAAAGGCCAACTCCCTTGCACAGCTTGGCAAATACTCTGCTGAAGGCGAGTCTGCGGAATCGAAGGAGGGAATGTTCGTGAAGGGCTACACTTATTAAGTATACTAGTCCAGTGCAGTGGAGTCTAGTATAGTATGGTTGAAAAGCATAGTTACTAGTCCAGTGCAGTGGAATCTAGTATAGTATGGTTGAAAAACATAGTTTTGCTCTATTTGAGCTTGCTATATAGTTAGGCGTTTCATGCTGTTTTTGTAAGGTCACTATAATATGAACTTGAGCTTGCTATATAGTTAGGCGTTTCATGCTGTTTTTGTAAGGTCACTATAATATGAACTTGTGTATTACATAATTGAGCCAAGGGGAGGGCATGGTCGATAGCTACCAGAATTGTATTTTAACTCCAAAATCGAAACACAAGTTCAGCTTATGATGCGTATTTCCAGCTTGAATTCAGTGTTTTCTTTTCTTAATAAATAAATTCATGGATAAATCATCCTTCAGCTGGTTGGTCACCATTCGTTTCATAGATAAGTGATCATAGATGTACTTTTCCACGATGGGTTGATTATGTTTCATTCAGCTTTACTTTAGAAGATAAGATAGTAGTTATTTTATTATTTGTGTATTTATATAAATTAAATGGTTAGTAAATATTGTTTTGTATGAATTTATGATTAATATTAAGATATTTATTTAAAGACATTTTAATTTGCCTAATTTTTAAAAATTATAAAAATTAATTAAATTATAATTTTATTTTAAATTATTATTATTATTCAATATAAAAAATGAGTTAAATAATATTTATTATTATAGAAATTTACTCTTACTTTACCATGAAAATTTCGAACTTGTAAATAGCTTTTGTTACAATGTGATGGGGTGGCCATAGGTCAATACCATAATTTATCAATACCACATACTCAATATGACAAATGTTGATATGACATTTTATTTAATTAATT
The DNA here is from genome assembly GCA_000404065.3 of Pinus taeda. NCBI lineage: Eukaryota > Viridiplantae > Streptophyta > Pinopsida > Pinales > Pinaceae > Pinus > Pinus taeda. Next base: position 140,125 of record APFE030820957.1, on the reverse strand, counting down.
AATTTGAGATGAATTAATTAAAATAACATAATTCAATGGGCATAAATCTTAATCCTAATACGTCCATAATATTGGAGCATATTTCATATTCCCTTTGAAATATTGTATTTATTTATGATTAAATAAAAATAAGTTAATATTGTTACAATGATAATCTGTATTCCATTTGAAATATTGTATCTATTTATAATTAAATAAAAATAATTTAATATTGTTACAATGATAATGATGGGGTGTAGAATAGACACTCATGTAGTGTACAAGTCATTCTATGATGTGAAGGGCAAAGCCTAGGTGCGATCGTCGAGTTTCTCAAGCCACAGGTCAAGCCAGGTTAGGTGCGATCCTCGAGTTTCTTAAGCCAAGCCATAGGTCAAGCCAGGCTAGGTGTGATCCTCGAGTTTCTCAAGACACAGGTCAAGCCAGGCTAGGTGTGGTCCTCGAGTTTCTTAAGCCAAGCCACTGGTCAAGCCAGGCTAGGTGTAATCCTTGAGTTTCTCAAGCCGGTGTGATCCTTGAGTTTCTCAAGCCACAGGTGAAGCTAGGCTAGGTGGGATCCTTGAGTTTCTCAAGCCACAGTTCAAGCCTGATGTAATCTTTGATGAAAAAAAGAAATATATATATATATATATATATATAGTTACAATAATCATATTGACATTAATATTTAATGTTATGCTTGAATGCATAATTAATATAAACAATTATATATAAGAGAAGGTAGATTTCCATAATTGTTTATATTGAGAGAATTTTTTGGATAACATTGTTTGGAAGGTTTTCTATTATGTGACACTCCACTCATCATGAGGGACCATAGAATTGAATGATTATAAACAACTAATTTGATGCCATAAATAGAGGGAAGCTTACCAATTAGCTATTAAAAAGATCAAGAGAAATAATTAATTTAACTCATTAAATCATAAAAAAAACAAAACAAAAAATGAAATAAACTAAAACAATATATATAATAAGGAGAGGATGAGTGCAAAGAGGAAAATCAAGGGGATTAAGGGGGTTACAGTATAATTAATGGTGTAGTCTAATTTTTTCAAACTTGAGCTTAAGTTGTTTAATCTATAGGATTTGAGTGTACTTGGGTTGTTTAGGGTGATGAATACAATTACGCATTAAAAAAATATTTTAAACAACAAAAAGTCACAATCTTGCTTGAAATTGTATTGTTGGTGAAAATGACTACTAAATCGAAATTAAATGTGTATATCATGATATAAGTAAGAAAGAATACAAATATATATAAATAATGAAGGATGGAGAATATAGGGAGGAATTTTTATATAAAGAATGATGAAGAGATAAAATACATAAAAAGAATGGAGTAGAGAATAAAATAAATTTAATTTAAATATATCTCATTAATTTAAGAATTAATAAATATATGGATAGAAAAAGGAAGGAGGGGAGGTTTAGAAACATAAGAAAAAGGAAATGGGGGTTAAAAAGATAAGAGATACCATATCAATAGATTAAACTAGTGATTAAGAGATCAAACATAAGGAAGTAGCATATGAAAAGAGATTAAGCATAAGGAAGGAGTATAGGAAAAAAGAAAGGGGGGGCGGTGAGGGGAAGGGCAGGCAAGGTCGACTACTGAGTGGTGTTGGATAACGGGTTTCCAAGAATGACTCAGTTTATAACCATCTTCTCTGATAAAGTTGTCTAGGTGTTTTTTTCTTTAATTTTGAGGTTTTCCCTAATGATTATGGAGTTGTAAAATGAGGCATATGCAAGGATTTTAGATTGATTAAATCATATTATATGTTTATAATTAAAAAAGTGTTTAACAATGGCAAAGACATAGATGATTGATATCAACAATATGCTCTTTAAGACGAGATTTGAAGGGACGCCCAATCTAGTCAATATATGCATTCCGACATGAATAGGAAATCTGGTAAAACCATGAACTTAAACCCCATAAAACTTTGAAACATATGTTCATGTCAGCCAAAGGTAAGTGTAACTTCATGCTAACTTGAGGGGTTTATCAGGTTCCATGTCCATGTAGGAGGTTATACTAGGCGTTCCTTTAAAGCTTGTCTTAAAAAGAATATTGTTAATACCAATCATCTCTGCCTTTCGAAGTCTGCCATTACTGAGCCCTCTTTTAATTCTAAATCCAATCTTCTTTAGTAAATCCAAAATCCTTGCCTTTGCCCCCTTTCACAACTCCAAAATCATTAGGGAAGCCCTCGAAATAGAAAAATGCCCCAACAACTTTAATAAAGAAAAAGGTTATAAATTGAGTCATTCTTGGAAACCCATTATCCACCACCTCACTGAATAGTATCACATCACCACTTGTTATCTCCTTATGCTTGATCTCATTTCTATGTTCCTTCCTTATGTTTGATCTCCTAGTCCTTATTTTAATTCATTAATCTTGTACCCTCTTATCTTTTTAATCCCCTATCTTTCTTTTTTCATATCTTTTTAATCCTCCCCTCCTTCTTTCTTGTATCTATATATTTATTAATTTTTAAATAATACTTAATTTAAATTAATAATATTTAAATTAAATATATATCCTTTTAATCCTTTCATTTTCCTCTTTCCACATAATTCTCTCCTTATTATATATTTTACTTTTAATTTAATTCCTGTGGTTCTTTTTTCCTTTATTATTTAATCACTTATATTAATTATTTTCCTTGATCCTCTTCTCTTAACGACCATTTTATTAATTTAATGTTATTTCTTAATAATTAATTGGTAAGTTGCCTTCCTGACACACCATCCATTTTTTAAAAAAAAATTAATAATATTTATTGCGTAAATAATGATGAGTACCATTTGAAAACAAGGTAACAACCAAATGCCATTGTTTTAAGGATTTAAGTTGAAGTATAATAGATATATGGAAGATAATTTCTCAATTCTATATTAGTTTTTTTAATGAATGATATAAAATTTTATTGTCAAGTTTAATATCATTCAGGGTTGATTAAAGAAATTAATTGCAATATCAATGTTAAGTAAGGGTGTCCTTTATCTTCTACTTTTTTTGGTATTTATATTGATAAACTTGAAGAGTGCTTAGAAGATACAATATGTGTTAGCCTCACGCTCACTAACATCGTGGCAACTCTTCTCCTCTTTATTGATGATACTTTTGGAAGGGAGCCACAACGATCTCGACAATCAAACTTATAATCCTCCAAGATTTTTTCTTCAAGATGTGTATGACTATTAACTCTAACAACAACACAATCATGATAATTAAATCTAAAAATATTACCTACAACAATTTCATTTATGATAATAACTACTCTAAAAAAAATTCCTTCATACAAATATATGAGAATCAATCATCTCTATTGGTATTATAACATTAACAACAGGATAAGTGGAGAGTGGAATTATAACATTAACAAAAGGATAAGTGGAGATGAAAAGATTAGAATGAGCTTGAAAATAATTGCAGATAAGCAAATTGGAGACACTGGGCATGTTACGTAAAAAATTTGCGAAATTACAATCTATAAGAAAATGTTTGCTGGTGGATGTGAATTAAGTGAAAGTTTAATTTGATATCAAGAGATTACTAAAGAATTTAGGAAGGATGCGAGGCCACTGGATCGGTGCAGAATGGCAATGTTCTTCTCGTAATTTACTTGTGAGTATGTTGAAGAGGAGTTGTGTTGCAGATTCATGCAGAGATGTGATGCGACCTGTATGAAGAAGGAATAATTGAATTTCAGAGATGAATATTGGTAACAAACACAACAACAAAAGCTTAGATGTCAAATCAAACTTGTATCTGAACATAGTTCGTGCATGTGTTTGAAAGTAGAAAAACTTGACGGATCTGAAAGGGTGGTTGTATTATTAGTGCAATTTTCTTCGATCGAATCAACAAGGCCTATGAAAGTAATCCAGATATAAATAGTCTACTGTTTGATCTTGACTTTGTAAAGGAAATGCTTGACAAGAAGTCTGCCTGGCGGTGAGTTGTGACTCTTGCGATCAATGCTAGTGTTAACGTTCCAAGTATGTTTTCAAGCTTGGCATATTTTGATTTCTATGGAAGAACGAGTTTGCCTACAAATATAGTTTTGGCACAATGAGATTAGTTCAGTGCGTATGAAACTTGTGTACACAAGAAGCTGTAAGTCCTTGTTAAAGGCACAAAGGAGATGAGTTTTCTTTTAATTGTTGCATTGAAAGTGTTGGAGTTGAGCTCGTCGTTGGTGTTTGAAGGAACACTGATAATTTCATTGTTGGACTACAATTAAAAATCATTGTTGTGAAACTACATACAGGATGTCAAATCACTATTAAATGGAGCCATATTTAATGAAGGAAAATTTTCCATGAAAATTAATAATTTCATCTTTCGTTGTGCACTGGCGGGTTGTTCACTAAGACCAAAGGGAATGGATATGTATTAATCCTTTATGAAGTCGCCATTATGTAATAGATCCCATGTTAAGATTGTGTTGGTCTCTATTTAAATTAAAAAGAAGCCATATTTTCGAAAGTGCGGGCAGTTTTGTTGAATTTGTAATTTCAATGCAGCATTTAATACGCCCAAAATCACCAAAGTAAAACCACAAACCCACGGTAAGTTTCTCGGAACCGCTTTTGCGTGGAGTGGTTTTGCTCCGAGAAAATATAGTGTTGACCCATGGCAGAGGCATGACATCACTCTCTGATAGCTTCTCGGAAGGTAAATGTCGGTTAAAAATGCTCTTCCGATATCTCTGTCCACCGTCCGATTTGCTCCATCAATCTCCGCCGTGGATTGCTCCAAGATGCATACGAGCCTGCATCAAATAAATATTGCGTGGAGTAATAGTTTTGTTTGACCAGAGTTTTAGAAAAACATTTAATGAAGTTTAATGCTAGTGGTAGATTTTAGGTATAAGTTCCGATTTGCTCCATCAATCTCTGCCGTGGATTGCTCCAAGATGCATACGAGCCTGCATCAAATAAATATTGCGTGGAGTAATAGTTTTGTTTGACCAGAGTTTTAGAAAAACATTTAATGAAGTTTAATGCTAGTGGTAGATTTTAGGTATAAGTTTTTAATTTTAATGTTTTTAAATTAATGGGAGTAAGTTTTATGTTTCACCATAAAAAGTCAAACAATATATGTAATTTTGTTTTGTTCATTGATATATATGCATTTTGTAATGCAAAGGGAAGTGTAAAAAAACCAGAATGCGTCAGCCTGAAAATTCCTGGTTGATCCAGTGAAATGAAATATATTTACGCACAGTAGTGCAGTAAATGTTTTTTGTTGTTGAACGTGAAAAGCAAGATAGGTGCAGCAAGGCGACGGTGAAGGAAATTTCCTTTTGTTATGTAATGAAATGTAAGGAATTACACTTACAGCACTAAATGTAAGGAATTTTTTTTACAGTAGTAAATGTAAATAAAAATTTACACACAGCTGTGTAATTTTCTTTTGTAAAGGAAGAGGCAGAGTATTTTGTTTTTAAAAGAAATGTTTTGGTGAATCCCTCTCAGCGTAGAGGATGAATATGTATCAGTAAATTTGTTTTAATGAATAGAAATCTTTTATGGTGGTGCAATACTCTGTTCTCAGTGAATTTTTTTAAAAGCTTCCCTATGCAAAAAGATCCTGGAGTAAAGGAAACAGAGCATTGCCTCTGTGTGCTTGAATTTTGTGTTTTTGGGATTTTGCCAGAAAAATCTCCAACAAGTGGTATCAGAGTAGGCTTAGGCTCTTTGAAGGTGACAAAGAAGCTGAAGGGAGGAGTCTTTTGTTGCAGCAGTAGATCTTCTCCAGCAGAGTGAAGGCTCAGTCAAGAAAATACTCAGGTATTTCACAAAGTTTTTTTTTTGTGTTGCTGAAGAAGCAGTCAGTTCTTTTAGAATACACAGTCAAGAAATTGAAGCATAACTAAGGATGCAAGGAATGGCCAGCACAAGCACTAGTATGGGTATGTTTAACCCAGCTCTCACAGTTTAATGGGAAAAACTATGAATATTGGGCAATAACCATGAGAGCCCTGTTTGCCTCTCAAGATTTATGGGAATTAGTTCAAGATGGTTTTGAAGAACCAGCAGATGAAAATGAGTTTAATAGATTAACTCCAGCAGAGAAAGATCTATTAAAGAGCAATAGGAAGAAGGACTCAAAAGCCCTTGTATTTTTGTATCAAGCAGTGGACCAAAGTGTGTTTCCAAGGTTAGCAGCAGCTAAGACATCCAATGAAGCATGGCAGACCCTCAAGACAGCCTATCAAGGCATGGAGAAAGTGAAGACAGCAAAACTACAGTTGCTGAGAAAAGGCTTTGAGAATCTGAACATGAAGGAGTCAGACAACATTGACTCATTCTTCACACATGTAATTGGTCTGATCACACAGATGATGACTCATGGAGAAACCATTGAAGAAAGGAGGATTGTGGAGAAAATATTGAGGGTCTTACCCTCAAAGTTTGATGCTATTGTCACCACCATTGAAGAGACAAAAGATCTCTCAAACTTTTCAGTTGATGAGCTACATGCATCACTGATAACACATGAGCAGAGATTGAGTAGGAATGAAAACTCATCTCTAGAGCAAGCCTTTAAGACCCAGATGTCATTTGGAAGAGGAAGAGGTCAAGGCAGAGGAAACAAGAGAGGAAGAGGCAGAAGCCAGAACAGAGGTGGAAGGAACAGTCCAGCAAATGCTCAAGGAAGAGGCAGCAACTCAAATCAGAACCAAGGCCAAGGCAGCAGCCAACAAAGAGAACAACATCATGCTCAAGGACAAAGGTATGAAAAATCCAATGTACAATGCTATTATTGTAAAAAATATGGGCATTATGCCAGTGAATGTAGGAAGAAGCAGCATGATATGAGTGATAGACAAAATGCAAATGTTACTAGAGAAAACATCAGCCAAAATAATGTGTTGTTAGCTTGTAACATGGCTGAAACAAACATTGAAGACATATGGTTTTTAGACTCAGGTTGCAGCAACCATATGACAGGAAATATAGCTCTCTTTTCTGCCCTAGATAAAAATATGAAATCAGAAGTCACACTAGGAACTGATAGCAAAGTTTCTGTTATGGGAAAAGGGGAGGTAAAAATATTTACAAAGCAAGGAAAAAGGAAAACCATAGCAGATGTCTATTATGTCCCCGGAATGAGATGTAACCTCTTGAGTATTGGACAGCTTGTTCAAAAGGGTTACAATGTTTTCTTTGTGAATGATTTGTGTGCCATCATGGATATAGCACCCAGCAAACGATGCATTGTTGAAGTGAAGATGATAAGGAACAGGGTGTTCCCTCTCAGGATCAGGGCAGATTTGAAAAACAAAAATGAAATTGCAGCAGTTACCCAAGAGGCCTTCCAAAGCGTGCCAAAGGATGAAAATTGGTTGTGGAACTTGAGATTTGGACATCTCAATTTTGGAGGTCTAAACTTGTTAAGCAGAAAAGGAATGGTGAAAGGATTACCATTGAT
>APFE030820957.1:117231-130311 GCA_000404065.3 Pinus taeda | reverse complement strand
TCTGAGGTATGTCAAAGGCACTAAAAAGTTTGGAATTTTATATAATGTCTCAGAACATTCAGATTTGGTTGGATACACAGATAGCGATTGGGCTGGAAGTGTTGATGATCGGAAGAGCACTTCCGGTTATGTTTTCCATATGGGTTCAGGAGTCATTTCATGGGCTTCTAAGAAGCAGTCCATTGTAGCATTGTCTACAGCAGAGGCTGAATATGTGGCAGCTACAGCAGCAGCATGTCAAGCAGTTTGGATGAGAAGGATGTTGAGGAGCTTAGGCCAAGAGCAGGCAAAAACGACAGTGATTTTTTGTGACAATAGCTCAGCTATTGCATTGTCAAAGAATTCAGTGTTTCATAAGAGAACGAAACACATTGATACAAGGTTCACTACATCAGAGAATTGATGAACAATGGAGAAATTGTCCTAGAACATTGCAGGACTCAAGAACAGGTTGCAGACATCTTGACAAAGCCATTGGATCAAAAAAGCTTTGAATTTTTGAGGAAGTGTCTGGGTATGACTGAATGCTCAGCAGTTGAAATTAAAGGGGAGCGTTGAATATGTAATTTCAACGCAGCATTTAATACGCCCAAAACCACCAAAGTAAAACCACAAACCCGCGGTAAGTTTCTAGGAACCGCTTTTGCGTGGAGTGGTTTTCGTACATAGGCGCTCCGAGAAAATATAGTGTTGATGCGTGGCAGAGGCATGACATCACCCTCTGACAGCTTCTCGGAAGGTAAATGTCGGTTAAAAATGCTCTTCCGATATCTCTGTCCGCCGTCCGATTTGCTCCATCAATCTCCGCCGTTGATTGCTCCAAGATGCATACGGGCCTGCATCAAATAAATATTGCGTGGAGTAATAGTTTTGTTTGACCAGAGTTTTAGAAAAACATTTAATGAAGTTTAATGCTAGTCGTAGATTTTAGGTATAAGTTTTTAATTTTAATGTTTTTAAATTAACCGGAGTAAGTTTTATGTTTCACCATAAAAAGTCAAACAATATATGTAATTTTGTTTTGTTCATTGATATATATGCATTTTGTAATGCAAAGGGAAGTGTAAAAAAAACCAGAACGTGGCAGCGTGAAAATTCCTGGTTGATCCAGTGAAATGAAATATATTTACGCATAGTAGTGCAGTAAATGTTTTTTTGTTGTTGAACATGAAAAGCAAGATAGGTGCACAACGCGAGAGTGAAAGAAATTTACTTTTGTTATGTAATGAAATGTAAGGAATTACACTTATAGCACTAAATGTAAGGAATTTTTTTTACAGCAGTAAATGTAAACAAAAATTTACACACAACTGTGTAATTTTCTTTTGTAAAGGAAGAGGCAGAGTATTTTGTTTTTAAAAGAAATGTTTTGGTGAATCCCTCTCAGCATAGAGGATGAATATGTATCAGTGAATTTGTTTTAATGAATAGAAATCTTTTATGGTGGTGCAATACTCTGTTCTCAGTTAATTTTTTTAAAAGCTTCCCTGTGCAAAAAGATCCTGGAGTAAAGGAAAGAGAGCATTGCCTATGTGTGCTTGAATTTTGTGTTTTTGGGATTTTGCCAGAAAAATCTCCAACAAGTTTGTGCCTACATCAAAGTGTATGCGTTAAGCTGGAATTGAGTGTAGATATGTGGAGGGGATATATAAACTGACGAAAGAATTAAAGCGTGGATTTGTTGACCACCAGTACTGTAGAACAAACTCTAATTAAGTGAAACCTCGATTCGGTGAGTGGGTGAATACGAGGTTCATTTTGATGGCATATTAAAGGATGTGAATATGCTTCTAGAGAAGTGTCAACATGCTGAATTTCAGTCAAGCTATAAATTGTATTGAACATGGTGACTAAGAAATAGATGTTGCATGCAATGGATCTGCATGATTTCATGGTGGAATCTTGAAGAATGAGAGATCGACATAGGTAAGAAACCACATGAATTGAACCAATTAAATGACATCATGCTGGAGGAGTGAGTCGACATTGAATGTAGACTTCAAGTTGAAAGCGTCATTCAAGGTCTGTGTGAAATCGTGACCTGCGTGGTTTGCATAAATCCAAGTCAAAGACAAGCCTTTATGATTAAATAAGGTACGTAATGCTTTAAAAAAAAGAGAAATGTGTAAACATTAAATTATTTTAATGTAAAGTATGTGAAAGTATTGTATGGAGTAATAAGGAGGTACGATAATGAATGATGTGTATAAGTATACTTCGTGAGTTTCTGGTGTTAAGATAGAAAGTACAATTTACATAAAGAATGTGTTAACTATGGATGTCGAAGGTTAATGAAAGAAAATGGTAATAAAAAAATCAATGTCTAAGTTGTATAATTTGAGTCAAAGTACATTATTAATTATGGTAATTATTGTAATCATTGTAACGAATAAGTTTTGAAGTCAAATAAAAGCTTATATTTATGTATTGATAGGTAAAGGGGTGCATTTTCGGTTGTACTCAACACCCAAGGTCCATTAATGTAAAAAAATAATGCAAATTAGAAGTGTGGAGTTAAAGATTCATAAGTCAAGTCAAAAGTGCATTTAAGTTTGAGTTGTTAATTGTAATAGGGTGCATGATCAGTAGAAACCGACACCGAGAGTCATGGTTGTTAGAGGCAAAGGTGTGCAACAAACAAATAAACAATATACACAACAAATAACCATACACAGGAGACAACAGATTAATGTGGTTCACCCAACCAATCTGGGCTACGTCTACCAAACATAGGCATCGACAATCTTTATTATCAAACATGAGATTACAAAAACTAATCAATTTCCTCACAAACTCTCACACTCAAACAATCTGTATGGACACCTGTTTTATAGCTAAGAGAATCTAACTGCTTCATAAATCCTCTTACATCAAATATAGGATGCATTAACTCTCTCCCAACAACCTGGAGCTAATCTAGCAACAAATTCCTATTGTTGTCATACATTAGAGATTTTTGCCTATTTTGTGAAACAGAAAATCTCAACAATCTCCACCTTGACAACAATTAGCCTGCTACCCTGTTTGTTTATTATTTTTATCTTTTCTGCAAGCCAAGAGAAGCCAAACACCAACGTAGCTTCTTTAACAAAACTAGTTTCGTGAACATGTCTGCACAATTCTCCTTTGTATGCACTTTTTCAAGAGAGACTCCCCTTTCAGTGATAACCTGTCTTAAAAAATGGTACTTGATCGGTATATGCTTTGATTTACTATGATAGGCCGGATTCTTAGCCAAATGTATTGCATTTTGACTGTCACAAAATAACTTGATGTTGTCCTGCAACCTACCAAATTCACCAAACAAACCTTTCAACCAAATCGCTTCTTTGCAAGCATGAGAAGCAGCAATGTATTCTGCCTCAATAGTGGATAAAGCAACAATGTTCTGCAGCTTTGACATCCAGCTAATAGCTCCACCTGCAACAGTAAATACATACTCTGAAGTTGACCTTCTCTTATCCAAATCACCTGCAAAATTAGAATCAACATACCCACTAACAAATTCACTACTCTTATTGTAAGTGGTACAATAATTACTTGTGCCTCTCAAATACCGAAGCACCCATTTCACTGCTGACCAGTGTTCTTTACCGAATTTTCCATATACCTGTTGACAACCCCAACTGCATGTGAAATATCTGGTTGAGTACAAACCATCACATACATTAAACATCCTACTACATTGGCATATGGAATTCAAGACATATAATCCTTTTCTTCATATGTATTAGGACATAAACTCGAAGAAATCTTAAAATGGGAAGCTAAAGGGACTGAAACAGGCTTCACATTATCCATACCAAACCTCAAAAGTATTTTCTCAATATACTTTTGTTGTGATAGCCATAGCTTACCATTGCTCCTGTCTTTGAAAATCTCCATGCCCAAAATCTGTCTTGCTGCTCCTAGATCTTTCATATCAAATGTCATTGCCATCTGAGCCTTCAACCTGTTGATTTCTTCTATGCTTTTGCTTGCTAAAAGCATATCGTCAACATACAATACTAAGATAATGAATATGCCATTTTTAAATTGCTTAAAATAAACACAATGATCATATTCACTTCTAACATATTTCTGACTCAACATGAAAGAAGCAAACTTCTTATACCACTGCCGAGGCGACTGCTTCAGGCCATATAATGACTTCTTGAGCCTGGAGACAAATTTCTCATTGCGATGCTGAAAAAACCCTTCTGGTTGTTCCATATAAATTTCCTCATCTAAGTCTCCATGTAGAAATGCAGTCTTAACATCTAATTACTGCAACTCTAAATCAAGCAAAGCCACTAATGCTAACACAATTCTAATTGAAACTATTTTAACAACTGGTGAAAAAATATCATGAAAGTCAATGCTGGCTTTCTGAGAGAACCCTTTTGCAACCAACCTTGTTTTGTACATGTCTTCCGTATCATTCACACCCCATTTCAGCTTGAAAAACCATTTACACCCTACAGTTTTCCTGGATTTCGAAAGCTCAACCAGATCCCATGTGCCATTCTTACCTAAGGCCATCATTTCGTCCTTCATGGCTACTTTCCACTTGTCACTTTTCGAACCTTCTATTTCTTCCTGATAGCACAGAGGTTCATCGTCATTAGCAGTAAATGCAACTGAAGTAACATAATCATCATACCTTCTCGGTGGTCGTTTGACTCTTGTCGACCTCCTTAAGGATGTTTCTGGCGCTTCCTTGATTAGCTGACTACCATCCGTAGGAACTTCTTGATGATCTATATCAAAGACCTGTTCATGATCTATACCTGAACCCTGTTCATGTTCTGATTCTGAAACCTATTCATGACTAGTATCTGAACTATGGTCATCATGACTACTATCATTAGAAATGCTATCAAACTGAATGTGCTGAAAGTCAGATACATCATCATGTTTCAATCTACTATCTACATCTAACTGTAACAGAGAGGATTCATTAAACTTTACATCTCTGTTGATGATGATTTTGCGGGTAGTAGGATCCCACAATCTATATCCCTTTTTTTCCAACACCATACTCAACAAAGATATACCTTTTAGACTTTGGATCTAATTTAGTTCGCTGATGTTTAGGCACTAGAGCATATACATCACAACCAAACACCCTGAGTTTAGAATAGTCACAAGGGTGACCTTTCCATACCTCTTGAGGAATCTTGCAGCCTATCGCTGTTGATGGAGATCGGTTTATCACATAACAAGTTGTTGCCACCGCTTCCGTCCACAACTCCTTTTTGCAAAATCAACGTTACTCAGCATACCCTTGCTCTCATATAGAAGAGTCCTATTCATGCGTCACAAACTCCATTTTGCTGAGGATTATAAACCGTGGTCTTATGTCTCTCGATCCCTGCATCCTTGCAATAGTTGTCAAACTCCTTGGAAGTAAACTCACCACCATTGTCAGTTCTTAAACATTTTATTGTTCTACCAGTGTTGTTTTCTACCAATGCTCTAAACTGCTTGAAAACTGAAAAAACATCAGACTTTCTTTTCAACATGTAGACCCACACTTTCCTAAAAAAGTCATCAATAAACGATACAAAATATGACAAGCCACCATATGAGGTTGTAGGGGTTGGACCCCAGACATCTGAATGGATATAGTCAAGTATTCCTTTACTAGTATGTTTGCATGTTTTAAACTTTTGTTTACTTTGTTTTCCAAATAGACAATGCTTACAGAAATCTAACTTTACAGACTTTAGATTTGGAAGTAACTTGCGATCAGCCAAAATTTTTAACCCTCTTTCACTCATATGCCCCAATATTTGATGCCATAAGTGAATGGAACTACTGTCATGTTCAGACATCGTAGACACATAATTTGACCTTGTACTTCCTTCTAACTGAAATAGATTTCCTACCTTCTTAGCTTTCATAACTAGTAAAATACCTTTGTAAATTTTCATTACTCCACCTTGAATTACAGTTTTATATCCATTTGAATCAAGTGCTCCTAATGAAATCATATTTTTCCTTAAATCTGGGTACATGCCTCACATCAGTTAACATTTTAGTTGTCCCATCAAACATTTGCAGTTATATACTCCCAATCCCCACAATATTACATGTTACATCATTACCCATGTACACAACTCCATCATTAATTGATTTATATGTCTTAAACCATTCTTTATGGATACACATGTGGTTTGATGCACCGGAATCTAACAACCAATGTTTATCATGATTTGACACATTAACTGATAATACTTCATCACTCATACCTGAACCAGATGCCGAACCTGTATTTGTCATATTTTCCTCCTTCTTCTCTGTCGAAGAATCTGCTTTCGAAGTTTGCTGCTGTCGCTTCCAGCAGTCCTTATTTAAATGTCCTGATTTGCCACAAAACCAACACTTTACCTTACTCTTCTTCCCTTTCGACTTTGAACGTGAGTCGCTCGGCCTACTGGATCGTATTTCTTTCGAACGACCTCTAACCATCATAGCTTCTGATGTAGAGGTTTCTGAATGCGACCTTCTCCTTGTTTCTTCTGATAATAAAGATGCAACTACATCATAAAACTCAATAGTTTCTGATGAACTAAGACTTATAGAAGTAACAAAATGATCTCATGACTCGGGCAACGAGCACAATAAAGTAATAGCTTTATCCTCGAATTGAATTTTTACTTCTATACTTTGTAATTGCACCAAAAGAGTATTAAAAGCATTCAAATGATCAGCAATTGATGTACCTTCCTTCATTCACAAACTGTACAATTGTCGCTTCAGGAGAATCCTATTAGTTAAGGATTTGGTCATGTACAGTTTCTCCAGTTTCGTCCACAAACCAGCAGTTGTTGTCTCTGACACGATATTAAACAGGACATCATCCGCCAGACACAGTCGAATAGCACTTATTGCTCTTTCATCCATCTCGACCCACTCATTATCTGTGATGTTGTAAGGCTGTTTGGATTTTCCCAAACAAACGCCTTTGCCACCACCATGTTGGACAAGCAGATCGTACATCTTCACCTTCCAGATCTCGAAATTATTTTTGCCATTAAACTTCTTCAATTTCAAACCGGGGCACTCTAAGTTTTCGCCATCTTGTATCAACCAAAAAACAAATAATCTCCAAATCCACCTTTTACATACCAACAATTAAAAAACAAAAAACTGCCTATGGCCTTATATTACACTGCCTTTTTTTAAAAAAAAAAAAAAAAAAAAAAAGCTTTCTGCCCTTTGTACTTCACAGAAAAATTTCTGCCATATGCACTTGTCAAAATGTAATATACGTCTTTTAAAAAACCTCAATGCTCACAAAAGTGCGGTCCTTTTAAAACACTCAACAAACTTACAACACATAAATATTCACGCACCAGGTAATGTTTTATTCGACTGAAATTAAACTACATCCGACCATAGCTTAGATTGAGCGTTTGCAGTATATGGCTACTATATCGGAATGGAAGTAACTTGAGGTCTGACGGAATAAAAAGTTTAAACAAAAACAAAACCCTTCACGCAGCAGTGCACCAGCAGTTGCATCATCATTAACACGCACAACAACAATCCTTCAAAGGAGAGTTACGTTACCGGTGAGCAGCAATCAATTGAATGCACCAGCAGTTGGTCCACGCATCCGCAGTTGGTCCACGCAACAGTACGCACCAGCGTTGTTTTACCTCCACGCAGCAATGTTTACCACGCAGCAATGATTCCACGCAGCCATGATTCCACGCAGCAATACTTGGGAACCACGCAGTGCATAGACAACCACGTTACACACTGTCACTTATGGTTTTAATCCTCCCACGCAGCAGGTTCAACGCTCAGCCACGATCATGCCGATCCATCGTATACATAGGTACATTCAGCACGCAGGTAAATTGGCATCTGCCATTTCCAGATTACGCCACTCCTCCGCTGCGCTACGCCTCCAACATGCTCTGATACCATTTGTTAGAGGCAAAGGTGTGCAGCAAACAGATAAACAATATACACAACAAATAACCATACATAGGAGACAACAGATTAACGTGGTTCACCCAACCAATCTGGGCTACGTCCACCAAACATAGGCATCGGCAATCTTTATTATCAAACAGGAGATTACAAAAAATAATCAATTTCCTCACAAGCTCTCACACTCAAACAATCCGTATGGACACCTGTTTTATAGCTAAGAGAATCTAACTGCTTCATAAATCCTCTTACATCAAATATAGGATGCATTAACTCTCTCCCAACAACCTGGTGCTAATCTAGCAACAAATTCCTATTGTTGTCATACATTATAGATTTTTGCCTATTTTGTGAAACAGAAAATCTCAACAATGGTCACTGTGTTGTAAGGACAAAGGATATTGTAGTTGTTTGTAGCAAAGAAAGCAGAGTATAGAGGAGCTTATACAAGGTAAGAAGGAGAGGAAGATGATTATGGATAGTCACAAGGATGCGATAGCAGTTGGCATACATGATGAAGAGTTCGAGAAAGAGATCATTGAGTTGAAGGCACGACTTAACGTGTTGATAGAGATGTTATAAAGTTAGAAACATGGATGGATAATGAAAAAGGCAATTAGATGGTCAATCAAGTAGTTGATTGCAAGGAGACGAAAACACAAATTGAAAGTTTTGTTAAGGGAAGCAGAAAAACTCCAGATAACTGAGATGAATGTATGCATTTGTGAACCAGAACAAGGACCAATGCTTGGTGAGGACGATGATGATGCTAAAATAAAATCTGTTGATATGAACATGTGTTTGATTCCCACAAATGGTGCCACAAACTGTTTAGAAGATCAAAATAAAGACTTGAGGACAAAATAATCCATCAAGACTATAAAGCCTTATGTTTTTAAATCTGACAATTGATGTGTGGATCAAGGATGTGTTACAAATGATGGACATGAAACTAATTATGTTTCATGCATGGATGAAGACTAGTCATTTGAAATGATTTCTGAAAGTGACTCTAAAATGCTAATGAAATGTGAAGAAGAACTACAATTGCTAGAAAAGATGTTGATGGAACTTGAATCTAATCAAGTTGTTGATAAGGAAGAGAAATTTTCAAGCAACAAAAATATGGAACCTAAGATAAAATATAATTTTCAATTTAATGTTGTAGATGGTGAATTGATGTTCCAAACTAGTAACAATAAAATTCAATCATAAACTAAATTGGATGATGAGATTGAAGAATTAAGGAAACTGATGGAGAAAGTACATAAACCAAAATATTGTGCAATGAGGCAAACAAAAAACAAGATACATTTGACTGCACAAGTATACATCAACAAAGCAGGAGGAGAACTACATCATAAAGTTTGGAAGCATAGAAGACAGAAAAAGACAACAACAAAATGGCAATAATATGACAGAGCATTTGATCAACAACAGGCTAAAGTTTGGGATCCAAGAGGAATTTAATCAATTGATGAAGACATATGGTTGGGAGACCATGATTTTCTTTTACCTTGGGAGTCTGATACAGGAGCATCTAACCTAGGGTTGAATGTATACTAAAGGAGTTAGTTTCCGAAGTTAGAATTTCATTATTTAATGTATTTTTCCTATAGTTTTAGGAGAGAATGATAATTATTGTAATTAGGAGAAAGTTCAAGAGTATTTTGGAAGAGTTGAGAGACATGAGGGTTAGTTAGATCTCATCCAGAGATAAGGGATTAGGTAAGATTTTTTATGGATCATGTGATATATTGGGGGAGTTTGTTTAGGATCTAGAACCTACTTTAGGTTCAAATCCACTTGCATAAATCTAGATGAGCCCATAAGGCATGTAAGTGAAGGAGAGTGAGGAATGAGAGGCCAATTGGTAGGCCAAGAATTCTCTTGCATATATTTTATTTATTAATAAATTATTCATCAATTGTGAAGTCTATTTATGTGTAATTTTTTAGTGTTTTGTGTGTGTTTTATTGTGGCAAGCCCCCTAGCCTATGACATCAAACAAGCTCTCTCATCGTCCTCAGAGGTAGAAGTGGGCAACCCCGACAATCCTTTGGCTAGAGGATAGTGAAGAGGTCGAACCTGAAAGTTGAAACCTTGCTGCAAGGGAGAAAGTGTTGCGCATTTTTAATCTAGTCGTGGAAATCATAGAAGTCAACCCTTGTATAATCCTTAGAAATAATTTACCTTCTGGTGGCATGAAAAGTAGACTAAATAGAGGTGGGGCGACTGCAAGGAGGAGCTCTAACAAGACCACACTGACAACATGGAAAGAGGAATGACTGTCACTACAGATGCTATGGCAACGAGGATGATTGCAGAGGGGAGGAGGAAATCAAGGATGAGAGCAGCATGAGGTCAACCCCATTCCTCCTCCTTAGTTGCTCAAATGATTACTAGCTACTTATACTTTTAGGGTAAATTTCTGGGTAAATTTTGCTCATGGAGGGCTATGGATGTAATGAGGCCCTGTTTTGTAAATTGTCTCTCTCTTTTGTTTTGTTTGTATCTGAAGGCCAACAAAACCTGTCCGAGTGAGGCCAAATTTGCACTCTTTCAGAACTCCCAACAATGTAATATTCTTATGATATAATGAAAAAATGTCGACTTACAAAAAAAAGTTTTAATTGGTTACATATAATAATTTTTATTTTTTTATTTAATTTTATATTATTTGATTGTCTGTATTTTTTTTAATAATTTTTTACAGTGGGAAAGTCTATCATAACTCACTAGTCACTTAGCTTTTATCCACAAATACAAGCTGACTTATCACTGTTATTCAAGGAAAAGCATGCCACCCAGAATTACCCCCTGGTGGTTTATAAGGAGTAAGGATTTCACTCCTCTCATATGCCTTTAGGTCTTAGGTCATTAACATGTTTTGTTAAGTCCATGAAATATGAACTCTTAACCAAATATAAACAATTTTAAGATGTACTCCATACCCAAAAATTATTTATATTTGATCTTATTTATTTATAAATAAATAAAAGTTAAGATTACTAATATACCAATACTATTTAACTTTCAAAATTACACCATCTCTATAAATTAATAATAAGTGTGGTAACAATTAATTAATAATGTTTTTAATTTATAAAGTTGATAAATCAATATTGAATGTAAATAATAACCAATCATATCAATAAAAAACTACATTACATCTATTAAAAAACAAAAAATACCTTAAAAAATATAAAACACATCCGTAAAAAATTTTGCAAATTAAAAAGGTATTAATCGTGATTTAATACAATATATTAAAAATAATTTAATATTTTTATAATATAGTTTAGTTAATTTCTCTGCTTCTCAATTGATTTGTTCTTATCTATTCATGAATTAATCTTATTAATATTGAATTAAAACTTAAAAGTTATTCTAATTCTTAAATCAAAATTTTTATAAAATATTATTAGGTTCCATTAGCATTTAAATATTTTTTAGTTGATTAAAAAACAATATTAGGGTAATAGTATCCGAAAAACATTTTATTTTGGAATATGTTAATATCATTTTTTGATATTATTTTTTAATGAATAGTCTTATAGACTATTTTTAATCTCATAAACATTATAATATCATTTCATTTCATTTCAAAAAAAGTATTATCTAGTGAAAGCGATCCATGAACTATTGCATAGGCTGCTACATAGGCTTCAGTATTTGAGTTTACAAACATGGTGTCCAAACACATTAATGCACTTGATTCTCCCTGAATTGATATGGATATCATGCTCTAGACGATAACTCTACATGGCCTCCATCTAGAGCTTTGACATTCGGCTTTTATAAACTTCAACTCGGAGAAATCTGGAAGTGGCTAAACAACTACATTTTTCAAAACTTCTCTCAAAATTTTCACAGAGTATTAGATAACATTCTTACCTGTCATTCTCTATATTCCTCTAAAGAATCCTTCAAGACTGCTTCTCTTCAAAACAAGAAGGATGTACTACTGAGATACCTGATGGGGTTCTTTGATGGAGTTGCCCAACAACACGTCTGTGGCTGTGGTTTCTGGTTGGCCACCTCTAGGGAGAAAAGCTATAGTGTCTTCTGGCACAGAGGCAAGGGCACAAATACCAAAGCTGAGGTCATGGTTCTATGGGGCTCCTATGGTTCATCCATTTTCTAGATATTCCCCTTATCCACATCTAGGGTGACTTCAAAGTAATAATCCAACACTTATTGGGGACTGCCAAAATCACCAATCCCTTAGTTCTTGGGTGGTTAATAAGAATTGATCATTTATGGACTCCACTAACAATTCCTCCATAGAACATATCCACAGGGAACTCCATAGAACATGCCCACATGGAATAGAATATGACAGCAGATGAGATATCAAAGAATGGCCTATCATGTGCATTAGGCAAGATGCACATTACAATTACTATCAACCAGGAAAACATAAATATTGAAAATTTCCCTCCCAGGTTAAATAATCCCTCTCCACTAACTTTTTATTTTCTTGATGATATTGCAGGTTTAAAATATGAATATAGTTTTTTGTGGTATTATTCGATGACTGTTGTTTTTGTAGCAATAACTAGTTGCAGGCTTAAAACAATGTCCTCTATGAGGCTGGCTTAGTCCAATCCATGTTGATCTTTATATGACTCTACCTCCTAGTTAGATGGTGATCACATGCTGTTGAAGATAATGGAGAATGTCCTAGAATAGGTAGAGTTGGTTCACATAGCCTCAAGACAAGAATTAGTTTCTATTTCTTAGGATGTTGTTCTAACTTCCCTAAAACCATGTATTCTATTTAATGTGTAATGTTGATGAACAATTTAGAGCTTTCTGCAAAGTCGGACTCTCCTGATTTAGATTCTCTTTCGTAGAGCTGACCAATGGGTTTTATTTTAATACAAACATTGCCATTTTTATCATGGTATCAAAGTGTTAAGGCTGAGGAACCTGTATGCTGGATGGTGGGTGGTTCCTTGTGTTAGCGCTTGGAATTCACCTAGGCTGAGATAGACAAACTCTCAAGGCTACATCAAACCATTTCACCTCGTAGCTAGCCCTACGAGGTATGAGAAGGCTCTCTCGGGTCAAAACTCGATGGATTTTGTCAATAGGATGAGTTGACCAATTAGTAACAAGGATTTTAGGCTAGTAAACTGATATGGGGGA
>APFE030820957.1:89864-111614 GCA_000404065.3 Pinus taeda | reverse complement strand
CAAACTCTGGACAACGTGTAAAACGTGAAGAGGTTTTTCTCTTTTCCTTGGCATGTGGTGACAAAAACTCTCTCAGTTTTTTCGAAATTTCATCTTTAACTGCTCTGAAACATCATTTGAGTGAAACTTGCCCTGATGTGTGAAACAAGGAATTTGGTCGAAATGAAGCGAAATGAAGGGGATAGGGGGCTTCTAAATTCTTGGGGAAATTTTTGGGAGTGGGAGGGATGTTAGGAAGCAGGGGAAAGTGGAATCTCAGATATTGAGTGAGGGGAAGGGGTCCAAAAGGGCAAATCACAGGCCAAACCTAGAAAATTGCCAGGTTGTAGCTAGAAACTAGGGTTTGTGCAAAAATGAGGATTTTGGGGAATCTGAGTGTTGGGAAGTGTATGATATGGTACTTTAAGGATATGGGAAGGTGTATGAACATCAGGAAACAAGTTTTGCCATTGATTTGACCATCCAAGAGAAATTGGCTTCAAAACCCTAGGAGAGGGAAATGAACTTGCCAAGGCACAACTGAAGCATGAACAAGATGTAAAATGACTCATTAGACACTGACATGATAATGACAACCCTATGAATGATGATGGACTCAGCTGAATGGTGACATAGATTGCCATTTGGACAACTTTAGAAGGAGTGAAAGCAAACCCTAGACCTAATGCCTAGTGACCAAATTTTGCTTGAAAATTCTTTGAAATGACAAAATTTGACCTTGACACTTCAAAATCACTATGTAAGAGCACATTTGATCACTGGAGGAAGGCTGTAAAGACTGACACTAACACCTTGAACCAAAATTATCGCAAGTTTTGAGTGGATAGACGCAATGATAGTACTATTACAGTTCTTGAAATTTTTATTTTTTGATTGTCACAATTTTTTAGTGTACAACTGCGATAGTCTCAGAAAATTGATGTAAAACTGTGACAGTCTTAGATATTGGGCGTATATCTGTGATGACATCTCAGAAAATTGATGAATATTTGTGACAGTCTCGGATATTGGGCGTATATCTGCAACGATCATGTAAATCAAAGAAATTGCATGAGGGAGCCAAGAACAAGGCTATAGCTGTCAGAGAAGCTGAGTGGGGAAGCCAAAAACAAGGTTGCAGCTACCAGAGAAGCTGAGTGGGGAAGCCAAGAACAAGGTTGTAACTAACAATAAGAGGTTGTCTAGAGGCCGAGAAGTAAGCCACAATGATTTGTGCGTGTGTTGCGAGATCAAACAACAGTGATCTGTCTCTGTCACAGATCTAGGGTAAATTTAACATCTTTTACCTGTCGAACTTATTTTTCTAAATCACCAAGATGAATAACAACATATTTGAAGCATGCATGAATGAGCATAACAAGCTCGATGGTTCCAATTATGAAAATTGGAAGTTTAAGATGCAGACTCTGCTAGAAGCGTAGAGTGCTTGGACGATTGTGACTGGGGATGAATCGAGGCCCACAGATGGATCAACATCGGTCCCAGATTGGGAGAAACGAGAAAGTAGAGCAAGGACGATGTTAAAGATGTCAGTGAAAGACTGTATTATACCGCACATCAGAGAAGCCAAGTTAGCTAACGAGATCTGGGGAATCCTGAAGGAATTGTATGAGATCAGGAATTCAAATCATCTTTTGTTTCTCAAGAGTAAGATTGTTTCCATGAAGATGGAGGAGAATGAAATGATTGCTTCATTCGTAGCAAGGATCAAGGATATAAAAAAAAAATTATCGGATATTGGTCATACAATGGATGATACAGATCTTGTGACCATTACAATGAATGGTGTCACTGAAAATTATCAGATGTTCATCACTGGGATCAATGCTAGAGAAAAGATCCCACATTTTCAAGAGATGACAATTATACTGATGCAAGAAGAAGGGAGGAGATCGAATTTGAAGCCCCAGAGTGTCGATCTTGCATTAATGGAGAAGAAGAACTTCTATAAAGAAAAAGGAGGTCCACAACAACAAAATAGAGCAAGTTCACAAAAGTGGCCAAATCTGACCCAAGGTATGCATCCGAATAAAAACTACTCTGAAAATAATTTTATTTTATTTTTTATTTTTTTATTTTATTTTATTATTTATTTATTTATTTATTTTTTTGCGGAAAATTGAGTCATATTGCCAAGGAGTGTAGGAAAAAGAAGTATCATGAAGAACATCAGAAGCCAAAGAGATATGCAGGCCATCTCGCGAATGATGATCAGGTGCAGAATTTGAGGTCATTCATGGCAGATCGTGATGAAAATGTTGATGCAGACATCTGGTATGTAGATTTAGGAGTGTCAACACACATGACAGGGAACAAGTACTGGCTGGAGGATTTTAAAGAGATCAATGAAGGCGCACAAATTTACCTAGGAGATGACATAAGTCATCAAATCAAAGGATGTGGGAAAGTTTCTTTCATTCTACCTGATGGTAATGTTAAACAAATTTACAATGTAATGTATGTGCCTGGCATAACAAAGAACTTGATTCCTGTATCTATGATTACAGATCAAGATTTGAAAGTTAAATTTTTAAAATCTAATTATTACATTAAAGATCTGCTAGATGGCATGAAGACAATTGCTACAGGGATCCAAACAGGAGGTCTGTACAAGTTGGATGTGAGATCTGCAACGATTCGAGCATTAATAGTAGTGAGCCTAACTATAGAAGAGCTTTGGCACCAGATATTCAACCATATCACTTACAATGATTTGCTGTTACAACAGAGGAAAGAAATGGTAAGAGATCTTCCTATGCTAAAGCAAGTACATGATGATTGCAATTCTTGTACTTTAGGAAAAATGCATAGAGAAGAATTCCATGTTAGAGTAGAAACGAAACAGAGGGATATAATGGATTTAGTGCACACAGACCTTTGTGGTCCCATGCAGACAAAATCATTAGGAGGTGTAGTGTATTTCCTACTATTTATTGATGACTGTATGAAGTTTTCTTGGGTGTATTTCTTAAGCAAGAAGAGTCATACATTTGAATACTTTAAGTAGCTTAAAAATATGATTGAAAGACAAACAGGAAAACAGATAAAAATTCTCCATTCTGATCAAGGGGGAGAATACAAGAAAGTTGAACTCATCAGATATTATGAAGACCATGGAATTTTACAACAGTTTACAGTACCCCATTCTCCACAGCAGAATGGAGTAATAGAAAGGAAAAATAGAACTCTAGTGGAATGTGCGAGAAGTATGCTTAAAGGTAAGAATATTTCAAATGGTTTTTGGGCTGAAGCAGTGAATACTGTGGTTTATTTAAAAAATAGGAGTCCTACAAAAAGTCTTGAGTTTAAAACTCCTTTTGAAGCTTTGTATGGATATAAGCTTGCGGTAAAACACTTAAGAATATTTGGATGTAAAGCATTTTCCCACATACCAAAGTAAGATAGAAGAAATTAGACTCGAAAGCCATCAGATGTACTTTTATAGGGTATTGTTCGTCATATAAAGCATACAAATTATTTAATCCCTCTACTCACAAGATCTTTGTTAGTAGATATCTTAAATTCCATGAGCAGGATAGTGAAGAAATTGATGAGCACTATGAGGGATGGGACATTTCATACTTTGAAGAAGAAGATGTAGAGAACAATCAGAATCAGCGGCAAACAAAGGTGGAGGATGAACAATAGCAACAACAACAACAACAACAACATCATCAACAACAACAACAACAACAGCAACAACAACAACAACAACAACAACAACAACAACAACAACAACAACAACAACAACAACAACAGGAAGAAATAAGGTTTGAAACCACCACCCGACCACTCAGGAGATTAGGTAGGAAAGCTCAAATGCTTGCAGTATATAGGGAAAATGCATTTATAACTAGTGTGATGAATGTTGTTGAACCATCTAATTATAAAGAAGAAAATGAAAGTAATGAATGGAAAATAGCCATGGAACAGGGATATGATTCAATAATCTGAAATAACACTTGGGAATTGGTAGAACTCCCTAGAGGAAAACAGGTCATAGGTTGCAAATGGTTATATAAAACTAAAATTAATGCAGATGAAACTATAGAAAAACTGAAAGCTAGGCTCATTGCAAAGGGGTACACACAAAAAGAAGGGATATATTATGAAGAAACCTTCACCCCAGTAGCTAAATTGAATACGATTAGAATGTTAATTGCTTTAGCTATGAAGAAACATTGGATGATGCACCAACTAGATGTAAAGTCTGCATTTCTGAATGGAGAACTAAAAGAAGAGGTTTATTTAGAGCAACCAGAAGGGTTTGTTCAGAAGGGAAAAAAACATTTAGTCTATAGGTTGAAGAAAGCACTTTATGGACTAAAACAAGCTCCCAAGTCGTGGTATGAGAAAATTGATTCATTTTTTCTACAAGCTAGCTACAATAGAAGTAAGAATGACCCTAATCTTTACACCATGAAAGATGAACAAGGGTGTGTAGTGCTGATTTCATTATATGTAGATGATTTGATAATTATACGTGATGCTATATATCTGATTGATGAAATCAAGCAGTAGATGTCACAAATGTTTGAGATGAAGCAACTCAGTGAACTCAGATACTGTTTAGGTCTCGAGACTTGGAGAGATTCAAGTCAAACATTTTTGTCTCAAGCAAAGTATGTCAAAGGCCTGTTAGAAAAGTTTAGAATGAATCAGTGTAAGCCATCACTGGTACCATTGCAACAAAACATCAAATTGCAGTGTGGGGATGGATCAAAAGTGGCGGATGCAACACTTTATAGACATCTAGTTGGGAGTCTGATCTACCTAACCACCACTAGACCTGATTTGGCTTATGCAGTCAGCTTGTTAAGCCAATTCATCTCTAAGCCACTTGAAAGCCATTGGAATGCAGTGAAGAATGTTTTGAGGTATCTACAAGGTACTTTGGATTATGGAATTATTTACACTGACTCTTGTGATATTAGATTGGCAAGATTTACAGATTCATATTGGGCAGGGAATGTAGATGATCACAGATCTATAACAAGTTATGCATTCAATCTTGGATCCGGGGTAATCACTTGGAGCAGCAAGAAGCAGAACACAGTCTCCTTGACCTCCACAGAAGCAGAGTATCAAGCAATGTGTGCAGTAATGTGCGAGGCCGTTTGGCTGTGGAGACTTCTCCAGGATGTTGGGGAAGAATAGACAGTCGCAACAAAAATCAGATGCGACAATCAAATTTCAATCAAGCTGGCCAATAATCTAGTGTTTCACAAAAATACGAAACATATTGATACTCAATTCCACTTTTTAAGGGAGAAAGTGCAATCTAAAGAAATTCATCTGGAATATTGTAATACATGTGATAATGTTGTGGACATTTTCACTAAGCCTCTTAGAAAAGTAAAATTTCAAATGTTTAGGGATATGTTAGGCATATATGTGAACTCATTCTCCATTAATGGGGAGTGTTGAAGATAATGGAGAATATCCTTGAATAGGTAGAGTTGGTTCACGTAGCTTCAAGATAGGAATTAGTTTATATTTCTTAGGATGCTGTTCTAACTTCCCTAAAACCATGCATTCTATCTAAAGTGTAATGTTGATGAACAATGTAGAGCATTCTGCAGAGAGCCAAACTCTCTTGGTTCAAACTCTCTTTCGTAGAGCTGACCAGTGGGTTTTATTTTAATACAAACATTGCAATTTTTATCACATGCATGATCTTTACAGACTCCATAGCTGGATTTCTCTATCCTTATTGTACAGTTTTTTTGTACTTTTGATGCTACTCCCACAATACTGTTGATCATCTTTGGTTTTGGATTGCTTCTGTACTACCCTGATGTTATAGTTGTTGGGTATTTGTATATATTCATATCCACAAATCTCTGCTTTTACTATTTTTTGTATTGGAACATGTTGTTCATCTATCAGGCTCATCTTGTGGCATATGGATCTCCCTTCTTTCTGCTAATATTGGCATCATAAAGATGTTGCAGACATTGCCAGACAAGCATATGTTATGATCTTAAGATGACTTTTTTTACATCTTTTTATTATGAATCAATACAATATTATACTTTTATCGTACTAGAAAAAAAACTTCAACTCGGAGAAGGCATATTCTATGGGACATTGAAAAACCATAATGTATTTTCTTTGACCAACCAAAAATGTTCCCCACCTCTTCAAGCTTTGAGCTTTGGTTCTTCTGTTTAATTAAAGTAGTGGTGATTACTTTTTCATTTGAGTGGAATGAGTTCAACTATTTTTCTCCTGCTTTTGGCATGTGTGGGAAACCAAAATAATCCTGAATGTCCATTAAATAACTTATTTGGAAATATAACTTCTGCAGAATTTATGGTTACAGTTCTGGTCTTTGAATTTTCTTTTATTTATTTTTTCAATATCACTTAAATATGGCATTGTAGTTAAATGTTTTTGTTGCGGTTGAGGTTTTTAATGAGAATTTGAGCGTGCATCTTTACTTACTGTGCGCTCTCCATTGTTTGTTTTTTAATCTCCGATTACACTTATGTGTTTTAAATTTTGACGTTTTTGTAAAAGTGTTAGAAAACCTACACAGATGAATCTAGCTAGCAAAAGGTTGAACACACAGCTTTGCAAAGCAAAAAGACTAAAATAAAATCGAAAGAAGAAAATAATGATTCTTTAGAAAATAGGTTACAATGCTCATGATATAGCATTACTGGGTGAAGATCCCAAGGTAATGCACCATAGTGGTGATCAATAAGAAGACTCAACACCTACAACAAGTTCTGGAGATAACTAGCCAATTGTGGAGTGAAAGAATGAGCAAATAAGGGAGTAAATCATACAGAAGAACTAACCAGTTGCGGAGTTAAAGAAGGAGAAAATCAAGGAGTAAATCATGCAAAAGGAATCTTGCATGTAGTCCCATGCTCTAACTAAGAGTCCGCATGTAGGTGTGTAGTAGTTCCAACACCCCGCTTGAACACCACTATGGGGAAAAATAGAAAATGGGCCCTGGAAACTAAGGCCAAAGGTCACCCAAAATACAGTGCAACTTGTACTAAAATTGAGGAAAGAGGGAAAACCTCGTGGGAAAAAAACCCCCCTCAAAATACAATATAATCAAAAGAAAAGAGGAAGAAAAGATAGTTGCTAAGCAACTGTGTCCTTCACTCCAAGACGATCGCGCAGAGAGCGAAACTTCTACTCAGTGAATGTTTTGGTGAAGATGTCTGTAGTCTGTTCTGTTGAGGGACAGAACTGCAAATCAATGACCCGATCATGTACTAAGTCTCTGATGTAGTGCATATGGATCTCTATGTGCTTCGTTTGTTGCCGTTGTACTGGATCCCTGCAAAATTTGAGAGTGCTCTGGTTATCACACCAGATGACAATGAGCTGTTGGAACTGGACGCCCAAATCAGTGAGGAAGTGTTGTAGCCACAGAGCCTGAATGGTGATGTTGACTACTCCTCTGTACTCGGCCTCAGCTTAAGAGAGAGCAATAGCAGCCTGCTTCTTGCTCGACCAACAGATAGGGCCAGATCCTAGACTGAGTAAATATCTAGAGGTGGACTTGCGATCAATGCTGTCTCCCGCCCAATCAGAATATATGAAGCCAAGGAGATTCAATGCAGTGCCTGTTGCATAGTGAATCTCGAAGGTGATGGTGCCCTACACATATCGGAGGATGCGCTTGGCAGCATTCCAGTGTAGCTCATGCAACTCTTGCATGTATCTAGAAACTGCCCCTACTGCATATGAGAGATCTGGTCTGGAGTGGGTGAGGTACAATAAGCTCCCCACTAGCTATCGGTAGAGAGTGCTGTCAACTAATGGAGTGTCACCTCCATCCTCAAGGCAGACCCCAGATAGAAAAGGAGTCGGTGCTGACTTGCAATCAGTTATGCGAAATCTCTCGAGGAGATCCCGTGCATACTTAGCCTGAGAGAGTTTAATGCCTGTGGCATCCTGGATGATCTCAAGACCAAGAAATAAATGTAATGGACTCATGTCCATCATCAAGAACCTATCATGCAAGGCCCTCTTAACTATAGCAATGGCTGAATCCGAGCTGCCGGTGATTAGGAGATCATCCACATACAAAACTAAGATAAGAAGAGAATCATGTGTCCTGAGCATGTAAACATTTGGATCAGACTTACATCTTTCAAAGTTTTGTGATAAGAGAGAAGAATCCATCTTCGCATACCAAGCTCTCGGGGCCTGCTTAAGGCCGTAGAGAGATTTCTTCAGTCTGCAAACCAAAGATGAATCCTGAATGAAACCATGTGGCTGCTCCATGTAAATCTCCTCTGATAGGTCTCCATGAAGAAAGGCATTCTTCACATCCATCTGATGTACTTCCCACCCCTGGGCAGCTGCAATGGCAAGTGTAAGGCGTATGGAATCCATTTTTGCTACTGGAGCAAAGGTCTCGTCATAATCAATGCCATGCACTTGTTGGAAGCCTTTGGCTACTAGCCTTGCTTTCCATCTGGTGATTTTCCCATCTGCAGCACTCTTGGTCCTGTAGACCCATTTGCATCGAACAAGTTTCCTTCCTGAAGGAAGGGGGACTAGATCCCAAGTCTTGTTCTTGAGGAGGGAGTTATACTCCTCCTCCATGGCGGACTCCCAAGATGGATGCCGAGCAGCCTCAACATAAGACTGTGGATCATAAGAATGAACCAAATGATAATGCCAGGATGACAATGGTTCAGTAGCAGTGAGGGCAAGAGGAGGCTCAATAAACTTTGAGCTAGTCCTCTGCAGATGAGAATTATCACCCACAAGACCATTTCTAGTAGCTGGGTGGTATTGTGCATATATCTCATGTAAGCTCCTTGTTTTGTGATTTATGACAGGGGAATATGATTCACTGCTGGAAGCCCGATCTGGGCTTGGATGTGGATCATCATATCCATGCACTATATTTGTATCTGAAGACTCTATCTCTACATCTACATGCTCTACCTTGGCATCTGCATGCTCTGTATCTGCATCTGAATGTACTAAGTCATCATCTCGGACATGAGGTAGATAAAAGGTGTTTGCATGCAGAAATTAAGGTGCATGCGAGAGACTTTCCTCAAATTTGACACTTCGCTCAATGATGAGCTTGTCTGTAGAGGAAATCAGGAGTCGATATCCCTTCACACCATTAGGGTATCCAACAAAGATGCACTCAATGCTCTGTGGATCAAGAGCTTTCCTCTTTTCAGAGGGGATCATGGCCCATGCTCTGGAGCCGAAAACATGGAAGTGGGTGACCGCCGGTTTAGTGCCGCTCCAAGCCTCAAAGGGGGTCTGATCCTTGACAGACCTATGAGGAGATCTGTTCTAGATGTATTTAGCACAATTAAGTGCTTTAGCCCATAGCTTATGAGGCAGTGACTTAGCATGCAACATGCAGGAAGCCATATCTTTGAGAGATCGGTTCTTTCTCTCAGCAACTCCATTCTAATGTGGAGTGTATGGAACTGTGTACTACAACTACATGTTAGACTGAAGGCAAAGCTTTCGAAGTGCTGCGTTAACATATTCCCCCCCATTGTCTGTACGGAGGGCTTTGATCTTTCTCTCTAACTGTGTCTCAACTAGTGCTTTGAAATCTTCGAAGTGCACAAAAACTTCAGATTTGGCCCTGAGAAGATACACTCAAGTATACCGTGAGAAATCATCAATAAATGTAAGCACATACCTTGCTTTGTTGATGGAAGGATGAGGAAAAGGCCCCATGAGATCACTATGGATCAGATCTAGAGGAGAAGACGCTCTGTGAGACTTGCCGGTGTCAAACTTTTCTCTAGGGTGTTTGCCAAGGACACACCCTTCACAAACTCCTTTGGAGAAATTGATATTTGGCAAGCCTTCCACCATCTCATTCTTGCTTAGCTGCTGCATATACCTGTAATTTAAGTGACCAAACCTCTTGTGCCAAAGCCTACTACTATCATCAGCATGTGTAAGCAATAAGGAGGATTCAAGTTCAATAAATTCAGAAAATGTATACACTCTGGCTCCATTATTTACCTCGCTGGTTGCAATTTTGGAGCTGCTATGTAGATCATATATGTTCACTGCATCTAGAGTGAATTCCACTCTCTTTCTGGTGCCAGAATGAGTGATCTGATAAAACGAAAGCAGGTTTACCGAAAGTTTTGGAACATGAAGCACATCTTCAAAGCTTCCGTGTAAAGGTTCCACTCTACCTTTTCTGGTGACCTCAATAGGTGAGTCATCTCCCATGAGGATGGGAGGTCTTTTGCATGCATCCAAAGAGGAATAGACTTCCATTGCAGTAGCCATATGATGTGATGCACCAGAATCTATAATCCATGCATCAGGGGAAGAATTAATTGCAACTAAAGCATGAAAATTGTTACCTTTCCCATGTGGCGGATCCTCAGTTTTCTTCTTGGCGCCCTGAGGGATGTGGTCCCCAAGGTTGTGCTTCTGAAGGATTTTTGCCATTTGGTCAATTTGTTTCTTCATGCAAGAGGATTCTGGATGGAATCCTCTTTGACAGTAGGTGCAACTTGGTGTACCCTTCCTTCTTTGGATGGGAATGCGCTTTTCCTTTGTCTTTTTGCTGCTGTTTTTTCTGATTTGAATCAGATCTGTGATTTTTATTGTGGTTGCCATCATGCACAGCAAGTGAATGTGCTTTTGGAGGTTTGATTTTCCCCATGCCAATGATTTTATCTTGCTCAAAAATAAGGGACTCCATAAATTCTTTGAGAGAAGGCATAGTGTAGGATTTACCTATTGCGAGCCTTACTGAATGAAGTGTAGACACAAATACGGAGTATTCCGGTCCGAGCTTTGACATAATAGAGAGAACTTGGCGACTCTCCTCCTTGGATTTGTCAATTCCACAACCCTTGAGTTGCAACAATAGATCATTATATTTGGTGAAGAAGTCTTGAATTCTGTCATAGTTTTGTGGATCCAATGACAGCAGTTCTACTTCCAGCAGATGTCCTTTCATCTCATCATGTTTCCCGTAGAGATCTTCAACCTTTTTCCAAATCTCATTAGGAGTATTGCAGGTAGATAGATGAAACTGCAACTCTAGAGAGATGCACATGCATATGGATCCATGGGCCTCATCCATACGGTTGAGGTACTTGGATTTCTCTATGGCTGAAGTGGGTTCCACTTCTGTAGCCATGGTAATCATGTAAAACCCTTTTTGACGAAGGTATCGAGCCATTTGGTCCTTCCATTCGTGATAGTTGTACAATGTTAGGATGGATGCTTTAGGAAACTCCATTTTTCTGTCGATCTTCGATCTCCAAGTTGTAATACCTGCAAAATTAAGTGCTGGTGCACCTTTTATCTAGCAGCCTATGGGTTCTGATACCATGTAATGTGTTAGAAAACTTGCACAGATGAATCTAGCTAGTAAAGGTTGAACACACAACTTTGTAGAGAAAAAACACTAAAAGAAAATCGAAAGAAGAAAAGAATGATTCTTTAGAAAATAGGTTAAATGCTCATGATATAGCATTACTGGGTGAGGATCCCAAGGTAATGCACCATAGTGGTGATCAATAAGAAGACTCAACACCTACAACAAGTTCTGGAGATAACTAGCCATTTGCGGAGTGAAAGAATGAGCAAATCAGGGAGTAAATCATGCAGAAGAACTAACCAGTTGCAGAGTTAAAGAAGGAGAAAATCGTGCAAAAGGAATCTTGCATGTAGTCCCATGCTCTAACTAAGAGTCTGCATGTAGGTGTGTAGTAGTTCCAACAGTTTTGATAGTGGGCCTTGTCTATTTCGTGCAGCCTGAGGTACGCACCCAGACTCCTGACATCGTGTGTGGTCCCCTCGGAAATTCACGTTGGTTATTGCATGTGACTCATTCCTCTCCGAGATCACGTGGGCAAAGGAACTAGAAGATACAAATTAATTGTTTGAATACATTGTTTTAAAAAGTATATGGACTCTTTTAAATTGTAACATTTTACATTTGAAAAAATCAATTTTCATTAAACATTTAAATTAATCTTAATCTTAATGTTAATAAACAAATAAATATATAATTTTTGTATTATCATTGTGATTTTTGGAATTATTATTAGTAAATTTTTTTGGAAGCTTTTCTAGTAGGTTTTCCCAGTCTAATTTCTTTGAAATCCTTCAGAAAATCAAGATTTCATCTCAAATTTTCTTGCAGGATTAGGGCACGAAAAGTCCAAAAAGTCTCACTAAACACAACTCCTATATTTTTTGCATATTTTATTTACCTAATGGTTACTAATTAAATTTGAGAGAGATTGTGTTATGATTGTGTGAGCAAAGGAAGATAAAGAGTTGTAAAATGTAAAACGATATTTATTAACCATTTAACTATATTATATTAAATTAGGAAGAAAATAAAATAAATAAATAAATCTAATTTTCATAAATAAATAATTAACACTTTATCATAACATATTTTTAATATATATATTTTTCTTAGTTATGGTAAACCTATAATTCTTTGGAGTAACTTAGATGAGTACCAAGATTAATCCTACTTATTACTACTATAATACCAAAACAATTAAACCTTTGTTTAAATGTGGTATACATTTCAAAGTTCAATAATACTATAATTAAGCCCTTATTCAAATGTGGCAAACCTTTCTAAGTTAGTTCTATCTATCTATATATATTACAAACTATAAATGGGGAGAAATTCAAATATTCTGATTTTAAAAGAACATTGCACTACATTAAAGAAGAATACCATAACATGACAACATCTATTCTATAATAATATTTTTTTGATGAGAACTTTTGGATACCTTTGTGACATAAGTGAAGAGCCTAAAGTTTCGGGTGAACACTTCGCCCATCTTCAAGGGCAAGAAGCAAAATGATGGTGGGAAGAGTGCATGACCATAATATATAGAGAATGATGATTTCAAACTTTTCCATGTAGGGGGGAGCCCATTGCAACATTGGCGACTTGTTCATTGTATTCTTATTGAAAGCTAAAGAATGTCGAATGTAGACCAAACTTTAGCAAGCTTAGTTGTTTCCGTGTTAGCAATCTCATATACAACCTCTTCACATCTTCTAAGAGAATCTTGGTGAATAGGGAAACCAGGTCAAAAAAAATATCGTAGTGTCAAGAAGAAAATGAACACTTGTAAGATAAGAACTAGTTTTCTTGATCTTCATAACGAAACTTTATGTTGGTCAACTCCTAAACAGGATGGGATGAAAGAGTCTACCACCTTTGTGATATAAGAGAATGCAAGATGAAAAAACAATTTTTTTAATTATCCATCTTGATCTAATTTTCAAAACTTTAGTCACACTACCAACTTCCAATAAAATTATGGTAATATAAGAATCATCCTCACTTTTTTTCTGGCAAAATAAAAATAAAATGTTATATATATTTATAAATATCTTACTTGGTTAACCTTATGTAAACCGTATAAAGTCCAAAGAAAATTGTCATCATTATTATATATAAAAACATTAAATCTTTATATACTAATTAAATTTTATATCAAAAATAATATAATATTTTTTAAAAATAATTAATATATATATATTTTGAAATTATAATAAATATTAAATTTTTATTAATATTTTTAGAAAATGAAATTAATAATCTAATTTTAATTTAAAAAAAAAAACAATTTCAAATTTCAAATTGATTCACTTAACCTAATGGTGAACGGTCCTTCCGAAGACCTGGCCCTTATCTTCTTCGGAGTTAACTCTTCGGTTTCGGGTAGCTGAAATCAAGTGCATCTATATAGAGCTTTGAATTGTCAAGAAACACTAGCTATAAAGGAAGACGTTGAAGGAAAGATAAATCGTTCTTCCATTTTAGTGGGTAGGCTTTGAGGCTCACGTTTCTCTCTGTTTTCCGGTAAAAAAACAAAATCACCTCACTTATAAAGGAAAGATAAATCGTTCTTCCATTTTAGTGGGTAGGCTTTGAGGCTCACGTTTCTCTCTGTTTTCCGGTAAAAAAACAAAATCACCTCACTTATAGGGCTATTGTGAATCCCAATGGCTTATACAAAGGACGCCCTTACATGTATAGAGTCGGTAGCCCTATAGGCTTTATTTACATCAACTTGTTTTGTTAAATACGTAACGGCAAAAAAAAAAACTTCGATCATATACTAGAGGCACAAAGAATCCACACGCTAAACGTTAACATCATCGAACTTTTCCCAACCATTTGTTTTAAATAAAAAAAATAATATTCAAATTCAACTGTTTGTGATTTATATTTGGATTATTTGAATTAATTTAAGAAAAAATTATCTTCGTGAATTTAGGTGGATTTTTTTGCAACGTGGTTTATTATCAAAATATTATTATTATTGGTAAATTTAGATGGAGATTTCTCTATCATCATCAAACACCGATTAGTTCTAAAAACAAGTCAACTCAAATCTACCAACGTAATTTCTTCCCAAATTAATTTCAAATAATCTACACAAATAATTTCAAACATTTTCATTTCTGGATAACAATGTCTCACTCCCAAATCTCGGAATTTGATGCAGATTTCAATATAAGCTTGAAGCATTACAGATATGAAAATAGTGACGAGCAACTCTCTCTCTCTGTTAGATCTCCAAAAAACATATATATTAATATGAAACAAAATTGTCTGCAGATAACTTAAGGTAAACAAAAATTCAATGAAATATAAACAGGGAGCCTGTAAAATTGATCCGCATATAGAATCTGGTGGCAGAGTGAAAAAACTAAGGCGTGAACACTTATCATCTAGTCTGTGTCATAATAAATTCGAACCTAAGATGAATGGTGCTGAATTTTGTTCAATTCTTGGACCAACTATGGCTGTAACAATTGCATATGCAACATATACAGATGCTCTTCTATATAATGAAAATCCCAAACTTAAATGAATAGTATTCAAATATGGGTATTTAGCTGATTTCTGTGCAACGGGTGGCTCGGAATTTAACCCTGGGGTTAGGCTTCTTCTCCTGCCCGTCATGAAGACCCTGGGGTTGCTGTTGCTGTTGCTGTTGGTTGTCCAAAGGGTCCCCGCTGTTCATGTTTTTGCGAGGCCTTCGGAACAGCATGATGTGGGGCTCTGGACGATGAATTGCGTAGTTCACCCAACCTAGAGATTGACAAACTCCTATGGCTCTCCATTCATCCTGTGCACCAACATCATTACACCCGTCATTACTTTCACCAAGTCTGTGTGCTAAACTTGCGTCTATTCATTGCAGATTGTGTGCTAAATTTATGTCTAGTTATGGCAGTTTTTTGGAATATCCTGTAATTTGAACTACTTTCACCAAGTCTATTTGCTAAAAATGTGTCTATTTATTGCAAATTCTTGGAATATCTTGTAATTTGAAAGTTAATAAAGAGGTCAATCAATTGTTTGATCCTTCTTTTTACCATTAGATTTAGATGGGACATAAAAATCCCAGACTATATGAAAAAAAACATTATATATATCTAGAGAATATACATGTCACTACTTTTACTAGGTATATTTTCACCATTCTAAGTGCTGAACTTGTGTTTATTGCAGATTTCAAAAATATCATGTCTCCTCATCAAATTAAAAAATATTCCAAAAATCTACGATTTATATATTGCCAAAATCTACAAATAACATAAAAAATTGAAAGAAACATTACATAACACTAGAGAATACTGTTCCATCTCCTTACCTCCTCTAGAAGTTTGACCATCGGGTGTTCTACAGCAATCTTAGGAGGAAGGATAACGTGCCTGTTTGTACTTGGAAAGAGAGATCACATTCAACTTTTACGTACCCAAACATAGATAAGGAAAACCGAAAAAAAATGAAGCCATGGTCAGTTTTATAGACCTGTACTCGTACGTATCATCGTAGTATTTTTCTGAATAATCAATTAATTCTTCGTCCTTCGCCTCTGCCGTCGAATCCTCCATTTTTCATACAAGCTGTAATGGATGCAATCTCAGAAAAACAAAGCTGGTGAATTGGGATAGTGGGTCGTGGTGAGATGAGGGGAACATGAATGAGAAATAAAGAGTGAGCTCATATAGATTATGGGAAGGCCAACGGACTTTTCGTTTTCATGGACCCTTTAAAAAAAAATTGTGTTTCAAATGCTTTGCATTCATCCTCCACTCGTCGAAAATGAAAAGTCATGGTTGCTTCGGAGGCTCAGACGGTTCGTTTCCCCACCCGATAGGGTTGCATGGATGTGGCAATCCAGGGATGACGTATGTACAAATGGTTTCCAAATGATTTGGGCATTTAGGGTTTTATGAGATGGGAGGATGTTGTGGATTTTAGGGTTTTCTGAGAATAAGCTGGCAGGGAAATTGTGCAATGGCTCTACTTCGCCAATATTCATTTACATATTCCCTTTTAATTCTATAACGCTACGGTTCCTCTTCCACTCTCGCAATTAGAAAGGCGTTACATTAGCACAACCATCTTAGTCCCCGGTGGTGAACATGGATAGCAAAAAATGTTGCTTGCCAAGTATATTATCATGTAGCTGGAAACAAAATGTACTAGCTACCAAATGACAAGTAATATGAAATCATGCTTGGTATTCGTCAACCTTAGGTGTTCTTTCATGGACCATGTAAAGTCATTGGCTATCTTCACATAATATGCTCATGTGGTTGGATGCATGAGAGCTCCCTCTCTACTCTCTTGGAGACTTTATAATCAAGTTTCTTCTCTATCATTCAATATTGGTGAGATCTCTTTCCTTTGTCTATATATCATATGTATGTTGATTATATATGTGAAATTTTGTTACTGGTGGTTATTTTTTATATTTTCTTATATTATTTTGGTTATACTACCAGCATTTATGGATATACTCTTTCTTTTTTTTCTTATAGATATATATATATATTTTTTTTCTATAATTCATTGTGTATGTTGCATTTACTTTGTTTGTGTGGTTTTTTTATTTTCATATTTCTAGACAATTGTGGTGATAATTGTATAAGAAATACAATATTCCTTAGATGGGGAAGTGCATTTGCAACAACAATACATACTTTAATTTTTCTATTCTTATCATAATAAAATATAATATAGCAAGACATTTTTTTTATAAGAAATTAGTTATATAAACTAACTTTTGTATATCTTTATAAATTATAGCATTTCTAAGTTTCTATGTAGCTTAACTAATTTGGCAATACTAAGCAAATACACATTCTAGCATATTAGGGTTTCATCCATGCTATTCACATCATTATTTTCCCAAGTAAAGACATCTTAGAATTTATTAATAAGCTCAATGTACTTCTTGATCTCATTGGTGTAAGGTTCACCCGAGCTTAAGGATACATAGGAAGTCTTTAGTTCCCACATGATATTAATATATCCCTCAATATGGATATGGTTTCCCTCCTCAAATGTTTCAAGAGTTGGCAAGATCTTGAGGCTACTAATGATGATTGAATTTTGGGGTATTCAAGTGCATGAGTATTAATAAACCTATAAAGTCAATGTTGTAAGGAATATGCTCAATTGGATGATAGGTATTAAGGGGGACAAGTAAACATTAAGCACATGTAAGATATGTGCTAGAAATTACATATAAGACAAGTGTTTAATTAGGGTTTACATATCAACTTTGTTGAAAATAACAACAAGAAATGTTAAAAATAGCATGAAAAAAATCCCTAATTTAATTTTGTTCTTGAATTAAACTGGGAATAAAATTGTAATTCCACATCTCATGACAACTTGTAATAGTTAACTAAGTTAATTGGACTTAGTTAGCTCAGTTATTTCGAGTTGAGGGTCTAACTAGAGTCGTGTAGAGTGTCTCCTACAATTAGGAGCACTAGCTTAGTTTATTTTGAGTTGTAATTATTTAATTCAGTCTAATTGAGTTAAAATTAGTTAAACTAATTCCAACTGATTCACAAATTAGTGGGAGGTCCGGTAATGGGGTGCAACCTATAGTAGCGGGGTGTAACCTGCAGTAGTGGGGTGTTGCCCATCAAACAGTGGGGTGCTGCCTGTTGAACAATGGGGTGCTGCCTAAAGTGAAGTGTGGTGCTGCATGGAGTGATCAACCAATAAATTGAAGATTCACTCATAATTAACTCATGTATGTGAGATTAGAGAAAGACCTAGTTGAGATTGGAGTTCAGGGACAATGTATTATGAGTTGTAAAATCATCTAGGTTAAACTGATGGTGCATGCAATCACAAGAAGGCCTAAAATAAATCATTCCTTAATTAGAAAACTCACTAATTTTAACCATTCAAATTGCATTTAAAAGGAGGAATGAAGGCACAAGTTTAATCATTGTTTTGGTGAGCACGAGTTGGTGAGACCAAGAAATAGGAATCACAAGTTTATGCGTGGAGCTTGTGAGATAAAGGTGTGCCAAGAGAAGCTTGTGCACAGGTTGGTAGTGAGATAGATAGAGATAGTGCAAAGATTTCTCAGGCTTGAGCAAAGTATTGTAATCTTCTCATATTTTCTTATTAATGCAATATACAGATAACATGGGTTTTTAGTTGTGGCTTTCCCTAGAAAATCATTGCGTTATGTGTGATTGAATTCTTTCTCTTATATGCTTCATGATTTCATCGATTGTTTATTTTTTCCTCTCATGAGTAGAGCAGATTCATGTCAATTGTTTTAGCATATTAAAATTAACAGTTTGAATCTACGAGGAATTTCTACATGGTATCAGAGCTAGATTTGTAGGAATTTCTACATGGTATCAAAGCTAGTTTTGTATAAATTTATACATGGCATCAGAGCTAGATTTGTAGAAATATCTACATGGTATCATAGTTGAAATCACATTAGAAGAGAAGAATTCAAAGTTGTCCTTGCAGATTGATGGAGCTCTAGTTTAAGGCAGATCCAAAAGACCCTATGTGCAATCTTCTTAATGGAGGTAGAAGGATGCTAGTTGGCATATCAATGAGCCAATGTTTAGTGACACAAAAGGGAGTTTTGATCATTGATATTAGAAGAATGAGGAGAAAAGAGATTTCCCACAGGGAGATCGAGACTCAAAGGGAGTCTAGTTTCAGAGGGATCAACCCTATCGAAGCTAGTACTTCATGATATGGGGAGATTAGACTCATTATTATAGTAGTTGCAGAAGTAGTGCAGAAGCAACAATAGAGAAGCAGAAGCAACAATATGAATAGATGAGAGTTTTCTTTGCATGCAATTATACCTCTTAGTGTGAGGTGGGGCGATGTGAAGCAACAATCACAAGAGTTGTAGAAATTTGGGCAGGGTCCATTGAGGTTTTTTGTCTCATGGATCATTACCTTGCTATGGGGGGCCACAATATTCAGTAGTAGGAGGATTAGTGTTAGTTAGACACCGAGTAGTGTAGAGCAGTGTTGACAGTAGACCAAGAGGCTCAGTAGTATAGTAAATCATAACACAATTTTCCCAGTAGATAGGTGCAGACACAATTGATTCATTTTATTTTGTTTGGATGTTTTTTTTTGGTTGCAGATGTTACAGTAGCAATAACAACGGTGATAAGAGTTGCATGCAGAAAATTCCAAAGGTATTGGATTAGGATAGATGTGAATCCCTTTCTTGTTGAGAGAGAGAGAGTTAAAGCAACAAGAAATTAAATTAGGATTTTTTTTCATGTTATTTTTAACATTTATGTTAAAAATAACATGAAAAAAATCCTAATTTAATTTTGTCCTATTGGGAATAAAATTGTAATTCCACATCTCATGACAACTTGTAATAGCTAACTAAGTTAATGTGACTTACTTAGCTTAGTTAATTCGAGTTGAGGTTCTAACTAGAGTCATGTAGAGTGTCTCCTACAATTAGGAGCACTAGTTCAATTTATTTTGAGTTGTAATTATCTAATTCAGTCTAACTGAGTTAAAGTCAATTAAATTAGTTCCAAATGATGGAGGAATTAGTGGGACATCCAGTAGTGGGGTGCAACTTGCAGTAGTGGGGTGTAACCTGCAGTAGTGGGGTGCAACCTGCAGTAGTGGGGTGTAACCTACAGTAGTGGGTGCTCCCTACAGTAGTGGGGTGCAACCTAGAGTGTCTCCTACAATTAGGAGCACTAGTTCAATTTATTTTGAGTTGTAATTATCTAATTCAGTCTAACTGAGTTAAAGTCAATTAAATTAGTTCCAAATGATGGAGGAATTAGTGGGACGTCCAATAGTGGGGTGCAACCTGCAGTAGTGGGGTGTAACCTACAGTAGTGGGGTGCAACTTGCAGTAGTGGGGTGTAACCTGTAGTAGTGGGGTGCTTCCTACAATAGTGGGGTGCAACCTGTAGTATTGGGGTGTTGCTTGTCAAACAATGGGGTGATTCCTGAAGTGTAGGGTGGTATTGCATGGAGTGATCAACCAATAAATTGAAGATTCACTCATAATTAACCCATGATTGTTAGATTAGAGAAAGATCCAGTTGAGATTGGAGTTTAGGGATAGTCTATTATCAGTTGTAAAATAATCTAAATTAAATTGATGGTGCATGCAGTCAGAAGAAGGCCTAAAATAAATCATTCCTTAATTAGAAAACTCACTAATTTTAATCTTTCGAATTTCCTTTAAAAGGAGGAATGAAGGCACAAGTTTAATTATTGTTTTGGTGAGCATGAGTTGGTGAGACCAAGCAATAGGAAGCACAAGTTTGTGCGTGGAGCTTGTGAAAGAAAGGTGTACCAAGAGAAGCTTGTGCATAGGTTGGTAGTGAGATATATAGAGATATTGCAGAGGTTTCTCAGGCTTGAGAAAAGCATTGTAATCTTCTCATATTTTCTGATTAATGCATTATATAGATAGAGGGGTTTTTAGCTACGGCTTTCCTGAGGAAATCATTGTGGTATGTGTGATTGAATTCTATCTCTTATATGCTTCATGATTTCATTAATCGTTTATTTTTTCCGCTGAAGAGTAGAGTAGATTCAACTCAATTGTTTTAGCATATTACGATATCCAGTTTGAATCTACAAGTAATTTCTACAAAATCCATTAGTGTTTATGCATAGTGTAAGGTTAAAAGCATAGTAAAATTCTCACATAAGTTGACTTGAAGACATGAAAAAAGCCAAAATTAAGAAATTCATACTTAAGAGAAGAACTAATAGAAAGAGAAGAAGTCTTAGTCAAAAGAGACTTAGCAACAAACAAGGTCCTAGGTGACAATCCCAATGGGTATAAAAAGTAGGGAAAAGTATTATTTTGAAGCTCGTGTGAAATAAGGTCAATCATGGTGATGTAGCTACCAATGATGGGGCTAGTGCATTGAAGTGAGTTAACAAATAATCTACTATGATTGCATTTTCTTACATAATATTAGAATTATGATGTGGAATTTATCATACTAAGCTTTATTTTTCTTTGGTTCTCCAATCATGAAGCAGTTGATTCACATTTTGAATTATTTATTTTCACTCTATTTCTTAAAATAATTTCCAAGTTTTTTCCAAAATTTCTAGAACATGATATATCTCAAAAGAATCCTATAAACTTACATAAGCTAATTAGATAAAACTAGCCTCTCAAAAATTTTAATAAAACACAAAATTAATTAATATTTTTATTTACATGTATCTATTCTAACCCATATATAAATATCTCATTCATAAATACTTTTAACCTAATATACTAGTCATTTTCTTACTTAAAACTTTCATTCTATCCATATAACATAACCACTAATTATTTAATGGAACTAAAAAAGAAAAGCTTTTCACTTTTCATTAATCTAATAATCGTTTTCATTAATCTAATAATTCTCTGCGATCAGCAATTTTATATATTGAACTTATAAAATTTAGATAAATCTTAA
>APFE030820957.1:75265-89010 GCA_000404065.3 Pinus taeda | reverse complement strand
TACGTTGAACACTTGTTACGTTCATTAAAAAAATGTTAGTTGAATTTGATTATATATTACATAAATTAATTTTTTATTAAAGGGAATATTGGTAAGGTTATAATTTTATCTTCAAATAACAAAATATTATTATCGTTTTAGAAATTTAATTAAATATAGAAATAGTATGTATGTATTTTTTAAATTAAATTTAAAAGTTATTAATATTAATATGATGTAAAATAAAAGTGTTAAATTGATTAGCCTTCTTTAACATGTGATATAGATAGATTTATGATTTTACATTGTGCATTTCATTTAAGATTTTGGGTGGACGTGGATTTGGTGGAGCATGTTTTTTAAAGTTAACCGTTCTTTTAAACCAATTCGATAACAATTAATGTTGTTATGTTAATTTATTTGAAAAAGTTAAAACGTAAATAATTTGATGACAATTATTTGTCATTGTATTTATATTGTAAGATTAGCCGAGCACTGCAATTAGTGGGCATTTGGTTTACTTAAAAAGATAAAACCATTTGATACCATTATTTGTCATTCAAGGTTATTAGAAGTTTTGATGTGATGTGATAACCGTGCTTTGGTTTTTTATTTGCATAGTGGCTAACATGTGGTCAACTAGTGTGGTATTATAAATAGTTATATATATATAAAGACGATATAGTGTTGGAACACACTTTTTAATTTAATCATGAACAATTTTAAGCTTGAAGTTTCATCAATAGGTAAAATTAAGGGTTTCTAAATTTTGATTGGGTGAATCTTGTGCGTTGGAGTGTTTTATTATGATTTATATCAAATTTATTTTAAAAAACATGTTAATAGATGTTTCTCACACTTAACAAGGAGACAAAAAAAACTAGTTTTTGTTCTATTAAATTTGAATTGCAAACTTCCATTTACCTCAATTTCTAAGATTTGGTATTTTTGGAAGCATTTTTTCGTAATCATTTCATGTAAATTGGGGTTCATGCTTTAGTTTTCCTTGATTTCTTTAAAAGCTCATTTCATCCACCTCATTTGGTTTAAATAGAGTTTTCTACTCTACACTAAGTTGTTACAAGAAATGAATCAACTTTATAT
The DNA here is from genome assembly GCA_000404065.3 of Pinus taeda. Lineage (NCBI taxonomy): Eukaryota > Viridiplantae > Streptophyta > Pinopsida > Pinales > Pinaceae > Pinus > Pinus taeda. Next base: position 87,927 of record APFE030820957.1, on the reverse strand, counting down.
AAAGAATATTCTTGCAATTCACATGTTTATAAAGTGTCAAAGGAATTTAACTTTTGAAGTAGAAATTTATCAATACACTTTGATACTTCCAAAGACTTGTAAATTATATATATCTTTGTGAATTATATGATTTAATCATCAATGTGTTTTTAGCAATTAGGTATCCTTTAATATAATATATATATTTTTTTCCATATAAACGCTAAATAGCAATTTCCAGTGTTATATATTTGTTATTGTATATGATTCTTTTGTTAGTAGTACTAGGGCTGTGCCATTTATTGTATGCATATTTAAATATCTCTCAATATTATATACATAAAATGAAGGACAATATGGTGGTTGTTATGTTAACCCATTGTGATGAAGAATATTGATTGTTATGGATATAAAGATCACCTCAGTTTTGGGTGCAATAAATTTGACTATGAATTGACACAATTAGTTCTTTTTTGATACACTTAATTTTAATTCATTTGAATGATGGATAATTTGTCCCTCATCCCCATTATGTTTTTAGAGTGTTTGAATTCATTTGACCTTCATGTTTTGGTTATCATTTCATGCTTTATTTATTTTGAGAGTTTAATTGATATTTTTTTTTGTTCCTAAGTTTTAATAGCCTATATATTTTAATTGTAAAATGGCCTCTTCATTTATTTCAAGTCTAAACTTTATTTTTATCGAGACTTAATGATTGTTGGAACAAATTTGTGATAATAGATCTAATAAAATAACTAAAAGGTTAATTTTAGATCTGATAATTCTTTAATAATTGATTTTTTGCTTAAATGAATACAATAGTTGAAATTCAAAAAATATATAACAAAAATAAATATATGCATGCATTATCCATAATAGACTCAATTTAACCCAAATAGAAGGTGAACCTTCTCTTCTCTCTTTTATCACGTATGTAAATATGGAAATATGAAAGTATAAAATAAGAGGTACCCTTTACGGAGTTTCTTGAAAATTATTGTCTTGAGGCTTCTGCGAATTGTATTTTGTGTAGAGTTTTCTTCTGGGATTATCGCATCCATAATTCTTTGTATCGACATTTCGAGCCAACTACTATGGCTCATCATCAGGATAGATCAGAAAGTGTGTAAGCTAGATCTCTGTGGAATGAATAAATAGAGGTGTGAGATGGTGATGGAGTGAGAAAGATGGTAGTCGACTATCTTAGGTTAGGTTAATTGATAATTATAAATTTTGTAATTCATATCTATTACAGTTAGTATATAATTATCAATTAACCTAACCTAAGATAGTTGGCTACCATCTTTCTCACTCCATCACCATCTCACACCTCTATTTCTTGAAAATTGTTACCTACAAGACTATTAAATAACCTTAAACCCCTATGGTGCTCTCTAACTTCCCACTTCCACATAATTTTTTGAATTATGGAACAAAATACAATAGCATAATGGAACCCACACTCTTAATGGCTTCATATTTAAAGATTGATAGCCAATTTGGGGTCAAATTCAACTCCCTCAACCTTAGACTAAGGTTACAATTTTGTACCTTCTAGAGACTTATTGAAAGTAAACACGTAGCTAGGCCAATTTTCATGAGTAATGGAGGGCGACTTGGCATCCTCTCATATCATAGTAACTAACATGGTAGGTTAGCTTGAGGAGGCATAAATTTGCATAATAACTTTGGTTGACACTATTAATGCACCATTGGAAATATGTCTAAGTGTGGATCAATATCCTAGCATCCTACAGTAATGTAAGATATTTTTCACCTCCAAAAAATTAATTGGCTTCCTCAAAATGACTCCAAAAGGTTTTAAACCACAATTCTCCAAAATGGGATCAATTGTTAAAATGAAGTTACAAGATAATTTCTCCACCGTTTTTCCACTATGAAAGTATCAAGATATATGAAAAATTGTATACATCCAATCCATATCATACCTCCTTAAAAATTATTAAAATGAGGTTGCAAGCTAATTACTCCATCTTTCTTCCACTCTAAAAGCATCAGGATAAATGAAAAACAGTATAGCATTGGAGAAATTTTGAGGTCTAAAATGGGCCTCCTAAGGAATATAATAAAATAATGTTATATTATATTACCAAGTTTTAGAAGGAAAAAGGAAAAAAACTACTTTTTCAAGTCGTATTTTTAACTTATCTCCCTACAATTTTACTCAAATTTCAAGTGGGAGAACTCGTTGGATGCAGGATTTAAGTCCTCATCGAAGGAGTATCCATGTTATGAATCCTGCTACGCGAAAAAATATAAATACATGAAAAATGTGATTGCAACCACATTTTTCATGTATTTCACATTTTTTGTGTAGCAGGGTCCATTGAAAGTATGCAACATGGGTATTCCTTGGATGAAGAATTAAATTCCACATCCAAAGAGTGTCCCCACTTGAAATTTGAGTAAAACCACTGGGAGATAAGTCGAAAATACAAGTTAAAAAAGTAGTTTTGTTTTGTTTTTTGTTTTGTTTTTTTGTTTTTTTGTTTTTGTTTTTGTTTTTTGTTTTTTGTTTTTTGTTTTTGTTTTGTTTTGTTTTGTTTTTTTTAGTTTTAGTTTTAGTTTTATTGTTTTAGTTTTAGTTTTTGTTTTGTTTTGTTGTTTGTTTTTTAGTGTTAGTTTTAGTTTTTAGTTTTAGTTTTAGTTTTTTTTTTGTTTGTTTTGTTTTTTTTTGTTTTTTGTTTTTTTTTTTTATACTCCAAAAATGGTGAATCATTCCCCATGATTGACATCATAATCTTGAATCCTATTGGTTCTTATAAAGTTGAATTTGGTTGTACATTTTTGTTTTGAGACCCATTTTCGACCTCAAAATTTATCTAATCATCCAATCAATATCAAACCACCCCATTTTAAAAATGATTTTGGACCCCATAAGATTTATCGAATGAGGTGAGAAAAATTGTCATTTACCCTCCCTTATGAGTACCATATTAGCTTGCCTAGAATTTATATTTTCAACCCATTCTACCAATGGTCATGGTTCTTTTGTATTGTAGTTCTAGACCTCTACTGCTACACCTTTCCCCCTTCCAAATTTTCTTGAGCGTTTGAAGCTAAACCCCCTATTTAATGCATGGCTTACTCCTCTTTCTAATCAAACATGGAAGGCTCATAGAGTTTGAGATTCTTTACATTCACTACTGAGTGACATTTCATGAATGGGGGTAGACTGATTTTGTTGGCATTACATCCTACCTTCTCCAATATCTCAAAAATGTCATACTAAAGAGCCTTAATCTTCTTATCAAGACCCTATAGTATTTCCTTATTCAAATTTAACTAAAATATATCTCCTACTATGAATGAAATCTTTGTTTTGTGTTGATCATGTTTGGCCTTGTATTTTTCTCATGATTTTTTCAGCATCTCTCGTACTTGCAAATAGATTTGCCTAATTTTCAAAATATAATTCTCTATCTTGATGCATCTCTTATGAGATCCTCCCTCATTCCTCCTTGTTTTTTATCTATAACATTGAAGGGTGAAGGTGAAAAATATCCAAGGAAAGTTTAAAAAGGTGACTTTTAGTAGAAGTGTGGGCTACACTATTACAAGAGTGTTCTATATCAATCATATTTTCATCCCATTTCTTCAAATGCTTCTGATTGTAACCTCTTAAACACTAATCAAATTATTGTTGACTACTTTTGTCTACCCATTTGTTTACAAATGGAATGTTATATATCTCTTTATTTTTGTTTCCATCTTCTCCCATTGTATAGTTTGAAATGCATTGAGAAATACGGTATCCCTTTTTGAAATGATGCTTCTTGGCATCCCAAATTTCAAGGAAACCTAGTCAATTAACAAATTTGTTGCTTCTTTTCCTTTGATGGAATTTTTACAAGGAAGGAGAACAAGCATCTTACTAAACTTGTTAACTACCATAAACAGGTAATCATGCCCCTTCTTAGTTGTTGGTAATCCTCCGTAAAGTCCATGGAATATATTTCCCAAGGTCTAGTGGGTATTGATAAGTGATGGTATAGAAATTGCTTGCTATTATCGAGCTTGTTGGTACAAAAAAGTATACATTCTCTATTGTACCATGCTATATCTTCTTGCATTTTGGGTTAGTACACATAGCTTTGTAAGTTAGAAACTATATTCGCAACACCAAAATGTCCTATAGACTTTGAGGTGTGAGCCTCTATGATAAGTTTCAATCGCTCACTTTTAGGAACAAAAATCCTATCTATCTTGGAGAGTAACCCATTTTGGAGATAATAATTAAATTTACTATCACCATCTTCTTCTTGACTCTCAGCCCTATAGTTGTTGGAACACCTCCTTAAAGTCTTGATCTTTGGTGTATGCCTCTCTATATGCATCGTGGGTGAAAGGATCCATGTGCATTGGAGTTCCAAAAGATGTAATTTTCGATGTGGGTGGCCTTGAAAGCATGTTTTTCAACCAATTTGTGTTTCCCTTTTTGTACTTGGTGACTAGATGAAATTGTTGTAAGAAACCCATCCATTTGTATTGTCTAGTTCACTATAGCTTACTTTGGGTGTACATATACCGTAGTGGCTTGTGATATATGTGGATGATGGTCTCCTTCCCAATCAGATATTGTTTCCAATTTTAATAGCTTGTGCCATGGGATGGAGTTCCTTGTCATAGGTAGGGTAGTGGAGAATTTCCCTGTGAAATGTTTTAGAAAGAGAACATAGAAACCTTCCTCCTTGCATTAAAATCACTCCCATGGGATGCCCACTTGCATTTGTCTATATTTTTAAATATTTACAAGTTTGGTAAGGAGAAAACCGATACTTGAATAAGATTTATCTTCAGCTCATCAAAAGTCTTAGGATAATTCTTCCTGGTGATAGCATGGTGCTGGGTTACACTTTTTGGAAAGAGAGGGTGCGTTTAGATGGAAAAAAAGATGGTTCAATCAAGAAATTTAAGCGCTTAATCGAGTTCATTAAGCGCTAAAAAAATAAACCGATCAAGAGTTAAAAACGAACCCTCAATCAAGCCATGTTTTCCCATTAAATTACCCACCCGCGGTCTACTTGTGCCATTTGCACAAACCGCGGGACAATTTAGAGCTCAACCGAGAGTGTTTGAATAGCTCGACCGAGGGTATTGGTGCTTGATCAAGCAATTGGATCATGGAGTGTTCCAATCAACCTCACCAACATCCCTACTAACGTCCCAAAATCTCAAACGAAGGTATGTATTCTATCCCTTTTGTATTTATTTATTTATTTATTTTTGTAAAATTAAATAAACTAATTTGAAAAAACAAACTTACCATACAAAAACCATAAAAAAAAACCCTTCAAAACAACTTAAAAACCACAAAAAACATAGAAAACCACAAAAACCATCTAGAAAACCACAAAAAACCATGAAGAAAACCCTTCAAAACAACTTAGAAAACCACAAGACATAACCTAGAAAACACTTCGAAACCACCCAAAAAAAGTATAATTTAGGTTTTAAATGATTTCCTTAATTGCAATGGCAACACGTTTTATTTATTAAATTCATATCTTCTTATTTTGAATGGTAAAAACGCTATTTTCTAATTATTTTAGTTTTTTGAGTTTTTCTTTAGGAATTTTGTGAAATAAGTTTTCAAAATATCTTGTTTTTTGTTATTTTAAATGCATTTTAAATTTATAACAAATTGGGGGGAAAATATACCCCAAAAAACTCAAAAACAAAAAGCAACCAAATTATAACCAATAAATAAGTAAATTAGGAGCTTGAAATTAACATGATGAATATGCTTGGTCATGGTGAACCTTTATTTATCAAATAAAAAAGATTTAATTTTATTTATTATTTTTAACTTTAAACTAAATTCAATATTTCCACATATTTTTTTAATAAAACTATAGAATGATAATTTTAAAAAAATGAAATACTAAATTAAAGTTAAAAACTAAAATACAAAAAAATTGGTTATCTAATTATATATATGAAACAAAATATTTAACTTAGTTATATGAATATTGTAAACTTATATATATGACATAATATATAATAACTAATAATATAACTATGTTTAACTATTATTTCACTATGAACATCACATAATTATAATATTATAGTTCCCAAATATAAAATATAGCATAACATAGTTTTTATAACTCTTTAACATATCATAAAATTATTTAACACACATGCATGCATATATACCTATATATAGTATAGTATATAATATATATATATAATATATATATATAATTAGTATAGATATATATATAAACTATAACTTAGCATGTTACAACATAATTATAACTAGCAATTGCACCGATAGGTGCAAAGGAACGAGGATAGGAGGAGTGAGGGATGTGTGGAAGACAATAATCAAGAAAAATATATAGACAATGAAATACAATCCAAATTTCAGTTTATATGCATCCTCTAAAGAATGTAGCAAGAGATTAAATTTGAGAAGAAAGTTGCAATAATATAAATTTCTCAGAACAATGGAAATCCTTGCGGGCATAAGGTACATAGGTTGTGCAAAATGTTAGTCCAAGTTAGATAAGCTTGTTTTTTTTTAATATGCTCAATCCTTAGTCCAAGTTAGATAGACCTTTTTTTTCAATATCCTCAATCAGTCAAACTCTCTACATGATTGTACTCTGTAAAAATAATGTGATAAAATCTTACTCTTTAAAAAAAAACTTTCAATTTTTCATATGTACCATATAGTTTTTCACAATACTTATAAATATAAATTTAATATTTTCTTAATTAACTCCTAACTGAAAGACGTTTTCAAAATTATCTTGTATGTTTAATTCATTACCCAAAACAAAGCCTTGATTTTTCCCTTAATTTTGGTAATTGATATTGCTTTTCTTTAATTTAACTTATATTTATTTCATATAATAATTGTTCAACTCAATCGAGACTTAGCCATTAAATAATTCATAATTTTTTTTCATAAAAAATGTAACCTATAAATCTATTTAATATTTCAATTCTTTATAACGAACTCAGCTATATAAATAATTCATTAAATCTTTTATAAAAAATGTAACTATAAATGTATTTAATATTTCAATTCTTTATAAATGTATTTAATATTTCAATTCTTTAAAAATATGAATCATATTTAGTTTAACTTATTACATATCTTTTTAGATGTCAAGATTGATTTTATTTATCTTTTAAATATAGATTAAATGAATCAAAACTTATCATATATGAAGAAATTTGAATATTTAATATATGTTTGTATGAATTTGTTGTTTCACTAACTTGAAAAAACAATTAGATGTTAAAATCAGTAATATTAGGCCTTGCTCACAATATAGAACTCAAGAGATGGAAAGAGAGGTGTGTATGGAGGAGATAGAAGTCTCTATTAACATCACAAAACAATATCTCAATAAATAAGAAGCACATTTTCTGACTAAGAAGCCATTGCAAAAGCAAGAAATAATAAGTAAAAGAAGAGAGTAAACATTTGATGCTAGTGTGCTTTTTTTGTGCACCCATTTGGCCTTGGTCCTTGTGTATTTTCTATTCTTCCATTGCAGAAATGCATCTTTCCTTAATAAATAAATATCAGAGTTTTTAAGTTTCAAGTTTGTGCCCATTACTATTGACTTATACTCTTTGAATTCTAAAACATATTATATTAATTATATTCTTCCAACCATATAAAACCTAAATATGGAATGTTACTGAAGTAAATATTTTACTATTTTAAAAATCATATTTAAGATAAACTAGTTGTAATAAGTGACCATAATCACTTTTCATCTTTACAATAAAAGCAAGATTCTATTTACCATTACTGAATTTACAATAAATATAATAGCCACTTTTCCAATTATATTTTTATAAAAACAAAAATCACTTTTCATATTTTCATAATTATGAAATTTATTGCAACAAATAAGCTACAATAAGAAACAATAACCACTTTTCATATTTACATTAAAAGCAAGAATCTATGTAAACCAACAATAAATAGAGAGACCACTTCATTGATATTATTTCTATAAAAAAAAAATCACTTGGCATAATCACGAAATTTACAATAACCAATTTACAATTAAAAAACAAGAACCACTTTTCACGCTCACTAAGAAAAGGCCAATTTCTTATTATTGGTTAATTGGAAAATTTTAACTATACCACTTCATCATTGTTTGAAAATGAAAAATTGGACAATGATTCCAACATTATTCACTCTCAAAGCCTTACATGAAAAAAATGCAAAAATATTATCAGTTATTCAACTTTCTAAAATTAAGAACATACGATTCATCATAAAATTTTAAAATAAAAAACATATCATTCATTTCTAAAATTAAGAGAACATATGATTCATCACAAAATTTTAAAACAAAAAACATATCATTCATTTCTAAAATTAAGAACATATGAGTTATCACAAAAGGTTAAAAATAAAAACATATAATTCATAATAAAAGGTTGCAATAGTGTAAATATCAAAATGTTCACTATTGAATTTGTAAATTATATATCATCGTATAGATAAAATCATTGACAAAATTTCTGATTCCATATTAAGAATGGGCAGAGGGCAAGATTCCTTGACAGGGAATTTTATGAAACACTACTATATCCTAGTCAGTCTAACTCAATGGTGTGCCTTGAATGCAAACTTTTAGTAAACCCACAAGAATTTTTGGTAACTTACACAATTTATTTTATAGATTGGATTTCATTGAACCCACACAACCCTTATTGGAGATTACATAGTTTTCTTCAGAGATTGAATTTCACTAAACTATACAAGCCTTTTGGGAGACTACACAGTTCTTGTAATAGATTGGATGATATGAGAGATCAACTCATAATTAATTGAATAATTTTGGGATTCATTAATGATTTATGGAGCGAGAGCCATAATCCTTGAGAAATTTTTGAGAAACGTTCCCACATCCTAGTCAATCTAATAAGGTAGTTTGAATATTGTCATGATAAAAGGAAAAGATTTTTAATTGAATCCATAGAATTTGTTAGTAACATTACACAATTCTCTTCACAAATTGGATGAACATTTTCACATCCCAATGAACTAGTCATATACTAACCACGAGGGACCAATCAAGTTAGTGAAAATGAGCATTGTTTTCAACACCAACAAGGTTTAGAGGAATCAAGTTCCTGCAAATAAGCATTGTTTCAATCCCACCGAGTTTTGAATCTTCTAAAAAGTGAAAACTAGACATTGTTGTAGCACCACAAGGCTTTAATCCTCAAAAAGATAAATCAAAGCATTGTTACATCCCCAACAGGAATTGAATATGTTATGAAACCAACTCACAAAAAGATAGAAAAGAGAGATCAATGCCTTCAAAATAAGCATCTTCGAGGGGGCAACCTCCTTTACATTACAAAAATGAATAATTATTCGATGATACAAATGACAAGACCTCATTTCTATATATAGGAGTCTAAGGGGTCATAATATAATCAAAGCCGACATAACAATAATAATGTAAGGGCACAATAATAACATAATGGTGACTACATGGGCACACAATATAATAAGGGGGTTTGTACTAAAACAATAAGGGTTACACTAGTAGTTATAAGGACCTAACAATGCCCCTCTCCTTCAAAAAGTGTGCCTCAACGCTGAGTAGTTCTTGAATGCTTCCATGTATAAAATTCTTTGTCCTCATCGTGGAGATCTTAGTGGGTTAAGTTCTTTCCACTTGATGAGATAACTCTAAAATTGGTCGATTTTCGTAGTTGTTTGGGTTCTTGTTTCTGTGACATCCAAGTCCAAATGATTTTTCCTTCTCGTTAAGTCTGGACAATATTGTTTGAATTGGGATCCTTTTGCAAACTTTGGATGAGTGGCCACAAATTCTTCGTCCTCTTCCGTTCATCCTTGCTCGTTATCCAATCTAGTGGATAATAGAAATAGCAATAAAAAAATGCTCCACATGCTCATCCTTTCTTGAGAGTGCATCTGCAACAACATTTTTCTTCCTTTTTTTGTAGATGATTTCAAAGTCATAACCCAACATATTTGTGACCCATTTTTTCTATTCTTCTAAAGATAATCTTTGTTCTAAAAAGTATTTAATATTATCATGATCCATTTTTACCTTGAAGTGCATTCCCATTAGGTAAGGTCACCATTTCTTAAGTGCATGTAGTATTGCCAACATTTCCTACTCATAAATAGCTTGGTTGAGATGTAGTCGTAAAAATACCCAATCACCTACATCAAAACTTCTTTCACTGTGATGTTGATCTGCCTGTTGTTTCATTTGTTTCCACACCAAAGTGGTGTTATCCTTTAAAAGTTGGAAAACTTGTTGTTGATGCTCGATGTGATATTTCATTGTTTGAATCTTTTTCTTCTTGATACGTCCTTCTATCTCGAGAGTTTGAGGAGTGGTAATTTCTTCCAAAGCGTTACAAGATATGGTTGATTCATTTCTTGATGCTCAATGTGATCTTTCACTTCTTGAACATTTTTCTTCTTGATATGTCCTTCTATCTTGATAATTTGAGGAGTGGTAATTCCGGCCAATGCATTACAAGATATCATTTCTTCTTTCTCGATGTGATCTTTCACTTCTTGAACCTTTTTCTTCTTGATATGTCCTTCTATCTTGAGAGTTTGAGGAGTGGCAATTCTTGCCAATGCTTTACAAGATATGGTTGATGAGCCCCAAAATTGGTAACTTGTTGGGCTCATTTGGCCTAATTATCCTTGTTCAGTCCTTGTTCAAATCCTTCATTTTCCATAGCTTATGCATTATTTTTAGTATGTTTATATCATTTGTACGAATAAGGGAAGTCACTCTTCCTAGGTGGCTAACACGTGCTTATTTCAGGTTTTTTGACACATATTGGAGCAAAATCGAGCAATCATGGGCTATAAGACAGCCAAGCCTGAGGTGAGGATTCGTAGGGGGATGGCATTAAATAACCCTTCCTCGGGATCTTCACCCCCAACTCCGAGCTCCAAAGACCACCAAAACCGAATCTAGAAGGCAGCCAAGCAGAATTTAGAAGGGACTGTCTAACTCACAGTTTGGACAACCAAGTTCCACAAATTGAGGAGGCCAGCTAGGTCCCTCATGATGTATAAATGTTGAGGCCTCAGCCTTCTTAAGGGACTTTTGAAACTATTGTGTATTTTGCACCTCAGTGCTGCAAGTCCTATTTTGTTCTTTTGTAGCCATTTTTGGCATCACTCTTATGATTATTTTTGGATAATGAGAAGCAGTTTGATTTCTTGTCAAATTTGAGTTTTTCATAGGAGCCATAGCTCTCAGGGTTGGGCCCAACCTAAGAGCCTAGGGCCTCCTTTCTGTACTGTTACTTTTCCTTTATGTATCATTGTTTCCCTTATGCATTTGAACGTATTTATGCTATGTAGATTTAGTTATGTTGCTGGAATAGATCACTGTTTATGAATGACATTGCTTCAGGTGCTTTGGTAGGATAATAACATAAAAGCCTCAAAGAAAAGCGACAACCACACCCTCGGTTTCACCTCATCCTTATTGGATTAGGGGCTGGAATTGAGGAAACAATGCTGCCTCAACAAAAACACTAGTTTGCTTGACCATGCAATCCTTAATGTACTATTTTCATTTGTAGAGATTAGTCATGGGTTTGGACATCTGAAATGTTTCTTTGCATAGTTGACATACATAGTTCTCTTCCCAAATAAAGCTGCTGTTCATTTATGTTGTTGATGGTTAGACTAGATTAGCTCAAGATTTGATCATTTGCAAGACTTTGTTGATTTGATCGAAGTACATTGTGCAGGGCATCTCCTCCATTCTTTCATCCTCTCAAGGCATCATCTGAGCCACCTGTTCTGTCTCCTAGCTAAGTTTCTCGTCTCCCATCTGTCCTTTGTCCACGTAACCCTACCTTCTTGCTCATCATTGCCTTAGCCTTCTTCAAGCCAAGTCAGCCTTCTACACCTCCTCACCGCTCCATCCACCAGTCCTTAGCCCATTTTACACCCCTATCCTACCTCCAGATCCATCCATGCACCTTCCCTCACTCATCCATCCTCTAAAAACCGATTTCCAAACATCCTGTAGAAATTCTGAAACATCCTGTAGAAACTTCTGAACATCCTGTAGAACCCCTGCAGAGTTCCTGTAGAAGCTCACAAATGAGGTTTCTTGATAGCCAAAATTTGTAAAACTCTTTGGAAGAGTGTTAGGGACTCCTTAGATCCTCTCTAAACCTTTCCAACCTTTTCCAAGCATTCCTCTTCCTCGATCCACCCCTACACAGTAAAGCACAGTTCAAGCATATGCATGAGAAAATTGACAACTTAATCAAAAATACAAAAAGATGGTTTTTTTAGGACAAAGGTAGTCTAAACACATGTATTTTACCTTCATAGAAGTAATGGCATCTCTTTCAGTAGTTTTCACTGTCATTTCTGCATCAGTAGGACTAGCTGGTAGAATAGGGTTTGCTAGGGTTTGCGCTTTCCTTCAGTTTTTCAATCTCTTTTCACAAGTAGATTAGATTCCTTTGAGTTAGCTTTCATCCATCAATTAGAAAGCTTATTCTAAGAGCTCATAGAAGTTGGCTAAAGCCCCTAGCGGACTTGTGTTAGCTGACCAAGTGACAGTTGCGGCAAGAGCTAGTACTTGTGCATACAGCACCGTCGCTTCCAAGTTTGTTACGAACAACCGGGTTGATAAAATTAA
>APFE030820957.1:48550-66191 GCA_000404065.3 Pinus taeda | reverse complement strand
AAAAAAAAAAAAAAAAAAAAAAGGGAGGAAAAGAAAAAAGAGAAACAAAAAGAAAAAGGAAAAGAAAACAAGCTGATCTCTAAAAATGTTGTAGGTTGCAGGAACACGGCACACCAAAGAAGGACTCTCAACTCAAGGACAAGGGTCCCTATCAAGCTACCAAATAGCCTCACATGCACACCCGCCATGAACATTCATTTTTTCAAAGTTTGAGCACAATCGAGTCATGGTTCAGCCTCCTACAGGAAGCTACAGGACTTTCTACAGGAAGTTCTGTATTTCTACAGGAAATTTCCTATAGAGCTTTTGGACGGGCCAGAATCGACTACAGTGAAGGATTTGGAGTTTGAAGTTAGCTGAGGAGGCATGCAACCACCCTTTTCGTCCATCCTCCACTCGCTTCACCTCTTTTCACCGCCATCACTCCAATCTGAGCAAGCATACCTGCACATGCAACCAGAACTCTGTTTTTCAAATAAGGAATTTTTTTTTTTTCAAATCTAAAAAATAAGGTCTTCTCAGGCTCGAGCACTCACCTGTTTAGGCGACGTCAAGACCTTTCACTTGTGAAACGTGACTCAAATTATGTCAGCATGCACCAGAGGAGGAGAAACTGCTACAAGATGTCCTACAGGAATCCTGTAGCAGCTGATCCAGCTGGAGTACCTACCACGAAGATACCAGCAGCTCGCAGAACCGGTGCATGCCGTATTCGCCACCAGAAAAACAGGTCTCCAAGACTCACAGCTAGCAGCAACCAATACAGGGAAGCTCCAACACTTGAACACGATGCAGCAGCATGCAGATCCAGCATCCCTCGTCCTGAAACCTGGAAAAAACCACGTCCACAGCCGCATAGGTAAGTGCCTAACCTTATTTCGTCCAATTGCATAAGCTATACTCTAAATATGCATGACTGTGAGAATGGACGGATTGAACAAGGCTGGTTGCCATTCAACTGGCCACCATAGCCAGTCAAGCGGCCTCGTAGGATCCGAACTGGATTGGTTATGCTAAAAGGTTGGATAATTGGCACGTGGGAAGTGTCTAGTCGGGGAGAAATGGAGGTATGACAAGAATGGTGGCGGTAAATGCAGAGGAAAGAATTTGGCGGTCAGGGGCACACTGGGGAATGATTGCAATGACGTCGGCCAACGGATCAGCGGGGACAGCTCACCCTCGCGCCATGAATTTCGCAGCAATTCGAAATCGGTCGGTTGATACTTATGATGCACTGTAGTCATTTATGATCACAACCGTTTTCCAGCCGAATGTGCGTCCTTCTCCTCTACAAGTGGTTAGCCCGAGTTTTCGACCTGTTCAAACGTCCTGATACTGCTCAGACTGGTCCTACGCTACCATAACCTCCTCCAGAAGCCGAGAACAACTTCTACAGGAAGCTGCGCTATAAGAAACACGACATCCGAAGCAGTGTGGAATGCTCATGTCGAGGGTGGCGAATTTGAGTGAGGTAGGCAGAATTCAACTTCCCCATGCAAAAAATTCCAAAGGTAGTGAATTCGACGTAGTGAGGGGGGTAGAGAAATTTGAATGCAATTCTGTCTGAAGTTTTTTATATGTCGCCGTCTGAATCGTCTTAGTAATCTGCATGAGAAATTTCCTCCATGCGTGAATGAAAACTCCCTCTTGTAGAAAGTGATACACTGTCAAAACACTGTTAAAATTGTAAATTTTATGTGACTGTGTGTATAATGGAGTGCTTCGTGTGAGAAATCCCAAAGTTCTCATTCTGTATATGTGAGCAGGAAAGTTCAGCACAGGGTAATCCACCAAAGATATATTTTTTACGCTCTGAGGAGGAAATCCACCCAGAATTCCCAGTTTGCGTGAAAATGTGAGCAAACACAGAGTTTTACCATGCCGGGAGGGTTCATTCGAAAAGAACCTTCGGACTCAAAGAAATTACGGGAAACCCCTGAGGTGGTGGAGTTGTTTTCCCATGCACACTGGATGTCATTTTGTGACAAGATCCAAGGTCATGATGATGAAATTGCGGAAGAACTTCAGTCCCTAAAGCCGAAGTCAAAGACATTGGCTGTTGTCAATTTTAGAGGACTGACCCTCAGACTCACCCCACAGCTCATCAGCAGGGTAACTGATCTTCCAATGGGGGTGCCTTAGGATAACGAGGAGAGGAAGCAGGGTCAGAAGGCTAAAAAAGAATTCTTCTTGCCAGAAGAACAATTCTCAGAAGATAAGAACAGAGTTCGGAGGACTAGCCTACAACCATTCTGGACTGAAGTCAACCTCTAAATTATGAAGTATATTATGTGTGAAGGGCGATTTAGCATCATATATTGTTATCATTTTCGGCTGCTCACAGAACTCAGACACCACATGGACCTACCCTCAGAGAAAAAATTGAGCATTCCTTATTTCCTCCTGCAGTCCATGACTGAGTGTGCCAACAAACTCAGAGAGGGGACACCAGACTAGCTAGCTCATCATGGGCTTATTAAGCTCCTCGTGGAAGATGTACTCCACACTTTCATTGTCCCTCTCTCCTGGGAAATTTTCTGGAATATGTCGAAGGACGATGACATCTGAGTCTTAGCCGAGGAGCTCACTTCTTCTAGCAGTGAGGAGAAGGAGCCTACTCAGGCAGAGAAGAAAGTTAAAAAAAAACACAACCCTAGAAAAACACTAAAGAAGGAACAAAAAGGAACACCAGCAACAGGCAAGCTGCCAAAATAGGGGATGATGGAATTGCACCAACACCCAGGGAGAAAGGACTACAGACCAGGGCAGAATGGACTGAGAAAGTCCAAGACAGGAAGGGCACCCCTAAGGCAACCTCAGCCAAGATAAAAGAAAAAGTCCCCTTGGCCAAGCAGGCTAAAATAGTGTCGTCAGCTTCTACAGGAAAGCAGCAAAGTATTTCTATAGGAAACAGGAAAGTTGAAAACGGCTTCTACAGGAAGCCAGAAAGCAATGGCTACAGGACTTTCTATAGGAAGTCCGAAAGGAGGACAACAGAAGGAGAAGTCGGCCGGAATCCTAGTTAGGGAGGCAGCAATTGTGTTGGCCACCCTAAGTACCTCTCCCAAGCCAAAAGAAAAACGAAAGAGGGAGACTCCTCTGTATTTCAAAGCGAGAAGGAGTGTAAGGATTAAGATTGGCAGACCCCAGCCTCCATCAAAAGAACCAATCACCATCGTGGATACCCCTACCACACCAAACGATAAATCCCCCTCCAAGGCATCCATTATTTATGAGTGAGGGAGCCCAAAAACATCCTCATGGAGGGACAGAATAGAGAAATTGAGCTCATAAGCCTCTCTATAGGATGCTGAGGCTATTCTACAGGAAACTTTGGCTAGCCTGAAAGAAACTGAGCAGATGGAGGAGAGAGAAGCCGAGTCACCACAAGAGGAGGAGGGAGCTACCAAGTCACCACCAAAGGAGGAGAAAGCCAATGTTACCAAGCCCCCAGCCCAACTTGGGCTCTTATTATAACTTTTTGGAGGCTGGTAAAATTATTCCATAAAAGTTCATAGTGCCACTGTTTTTAGCACTAGAGGAAGAACAGGTACGAACCCACACATGGATGAGGATCGCTAAATCTAAGGGGGTAGCAGATATATGACCTCTAGAGGAAAGGCTCAAGGAAGCACAAAGGGAGTTGGCAAAAGTAAGGCATGTGGAAAGCTCCCAGCAAGCCAAGTTAAGAGAAGAGAATGAGCTACTCAGACAACAGCTCCAGTTGCAGGGACAGAGGAAAGAAAAGGACACGGCAGCCAAGGATCCCTCAACAGAGCCTCAAGGAAAAGAAGAGATGCAAGCTGATCTCGAGGAATTTAACCAGCAGCTACAGGAAAGGGGACTATAGGCAAATATGGAGATACAATCCCTAAAGCAGCAGGTGCAAGAAAAGGAGGCACAACTGGCCTGCATGGCCAGTTGGGCAATGGAAGCACTGCAATGTAGGCAGGCGGCCAAATCTTATGGCCTGTACCTAAGGGACCAGTGGTTGCAGTTCCAAATCAACACATTAGCACAAAGGGGTATCTCCCACATCCAAAACCCCAAGCAGTTCACAGATTTATGTAACACCAGTTCATCGAAAGATAAGGCCAAGCTTTCAGAGTTTTACCTCCATAATTTGGCCCTTCCAAACATCACTTCGTGGGACCCCAACACAACAGTAGGGGACATGTAGCTGATGGAAATGACCTCATGGTTAAACCGTGAAGAGAAGAGAGCAGCTGGGTCAGGAATGTCATGGATCGGGAGTTGCATGAACCACTGCTGATTAGAGCAGAGCCAGGGGACCCCACAGCATTGATATCCGCTCACCAGCACCTAGCAACCAAATCTCGAGGTTTATTAGAGTACATGGATCGTCAGGCCTAGGCCATAGCACACTTCGGGGATATGGAGTGATTACTAGGGGACAATTGTGTTCATGCTTGCACCCGTAGGTGGAACACATTGTCCCACAACCTCAAAATTCGAGAATATCACACTCCAACTCGGATGAGGGAGGCTTTGGCATGGGTACCTCTCTACAAGAAGTCTATGCAGAACCTCCAAGCCAATTGGATAGGCCTCAAGCTAAGTCCAACCTTGCTTTTGGGATTGTTAGAGGGAGGCACAGAAGAGGAGGAGCATAAGCAGTGGCAAGAGGTGGAGAGGAATGTCAGATTCCATGACAGTGTGGAGGACACTACTTCAGAAGCCTAGGATGTGAGAGTGGCCATTAAAGCAATGAAAGACGAGGAGCTGGACTAGTTGCTCAAAGGATGAGCAACCCTTTTAGCAGGGGGGTGATGATGAGCCCCAAAATTGGTAACTTGTTGGGCTCATTTGGCCTAATTATCCTTGACCAGTCCTTGTTCAAATCCTTCATTTTCTATAGTTTATGCGTTATTTTCAGTATGTTTATGTCATTTGTACGAATAAGGGAAGTCACTTTTCCTAGGTGGCTAACATGTGCTTATTTCAGGTTTTTTGACACATATTGGAGCAAAGTCAAAGCAATCATGGGCTATAAGACAGCCAAGCTTGAGGTGAGGATTCGAAGGGGGGTTCCCTATGGCATTAAATAACCCTTCCTCGGGATCTTCACCCCCAACTCCAAGCTCCAAATACCACCAAACCGAATCTAGAAGGCAGCCAAGCAGAATTTAGAAGGAACTGTTTAACTCACAGTTTTAGAGCCGAGTTCCATAGATTGAGGAGGCCAGCTAGGTCCCTCGTGATGTATAAATGTTGAGGCCTCAACCTTCGTAAGGGACTTTTGAAACTATTGTGTATTTTGCACCTCAGTGCTTCCAGTCCCATTTTGTTCTTTTGTAGCCATTTTTGGCATGACTCTTATGATTATTTTTGGATAATGATAAGCAATTTGGTTTCCTATCAAATCTGAGTTTTTCATAGGAGCCATAGCTCTCAGGGTTGGGCCCAACCTGAGAGCCTACGGCCTCCTTTCTGTACTGTTACTTTTCCTTTATGTATCATTGTTTTCCTTTATGCATTTGAACATATTTCTGTTATGTAGATTTCGTTATGTTGCTTGAATAGATCACTATTTATGAATGACATTTCTTTAGGTGCTTTGGTAGGATAATAACAGAAAAACCTCCAAGAAAAGGGACAACCACACTCCTGGTTTCAACTCATCCTTATTGGATTAGGGGCTGGAATTCAGGAAACAGTGCTGCCTCAACAAAAACACTAGTTTGCTTGACCATGCAATCCTTAGTGTACTATTTTTCATTAGCAGAGATTAGTCATGGGTTTGGACATTTGAAATGTTTCTTTGCATAGTTGATGTACAAGGTTTTCTTCCCAAATAAAGTTGTTGTTCATTTATGTTGATTGATGGTTAGACTAGATTAGTTCAAGATTTGATCATTTGCAAGCCCTTGTTGATTTGATCAAGGTACACCATGTAGGGCATCTCCTCCATTATTTCATCCACCCAAAGTATCATCTGAGCCACCTGTTCTGTCTCTTAGCTAAGTTTCTCGTTTCCCATCTATCCTTTTTGTCCACCTAACCCTACCTCCTTGCTCATCATTGCCTTAGCCTTCTTTAAGCCAAGTTAGCCTTCTACACCTCTGCACCGCTCCATCCACCAGTCCTTAGGCCATTTTTAGACCCCTATCCTACCTCCAGATCCATCCATGCACCTTCCCTCACTCATCCATCCCCTAAAAACCAATTTCCAAACATCTTGTAGTAATTCTGAAACATCTAGTAGAACCCCTGCAGACTTCCTCTAGAAGCTCACAAATGAGTTTTCCTGATAGCCAAACTTTTTGAAACTCTATGGAAGAGTGTTAGCGACTCCTTAGACCCTCTCTAAACCTTTCCAGCCTTTTCCAAGCATTCCTCTTCCTTGATCCACACCTGCACAGTAAAGCACAATTCAAGCATATGCATGAGAAAATTGACAACTTAATCAAAAAATACAAGAAGATGCTTTCTTAGGACAAAAGTATTCTAAACACATGTATTTTACCTTCATAGAAGTAATGGCATATCTTTCAGTAGTTTGCACTCTCATCTTTGCATCTGTAGGACTAGCTGGTAGAATTAGGGTTTGCTAGGGTTTGCGCTTTCCTTCAGTTTGTCAATATCTTTTCGCAAGTAGATTAGCTTCCTTTGAGTTAGCTTTCATACATCAATTAAAAGCTTCTTCTAAGAGCTCATAGAAGTTGGCTAAAGCCCCTAGCGGACTTGTGCCAGCTGACCAAGTGACAACTGCGGCAAGAGCTAGTACTTGTGCATACAGCACCGTTGCTTCCGTGTTTGTTACGAACAACCGGGTTGATAAAAGTAAAGAAGGGAGTCCCAGGAGTTGCAGCATTATTGCTGCAATACTGGAGCCCACCACTATGGCTAGATCTTATGTAGAAGGATATCAAGAGGAGTACATGAGATGGTTCTTCATCCAAGAATGATGATGAAGAAAATCTAGCCTTAGCAAGTAAGGCAAGGAAAGGGAAGGGGAAGGCTTCCCATTCCAAATCGAATTCTTCTCATGGAGGGAAGAAGGTTGACAAGTCTAAAGTGAGATGGTTTAATTGTGATGAGATGGGACATTATGCAACTAATTTCCCATCGAATAAGTCTAAGAAATGATACTTGAAAGGATCAGAAGGTGGGGCACTAGCCTCTTAGTTAGGAATGGAATTTACCCTCATCGCTAGTGAGTTGTGTTTGGTATCTTGATAGTGGAGCCTCATTCCACATGACCAGTGTTAAATGTTTATTCAGTACCTTGAAGGAGAAATACCTCAAGATGTTCATAGAGATGAGTGAGGATAGAAAGTACAGCGTTTCAAGAGTGGGCACGATTGATTTTTAGAGGGAGCCTGGAGATCCTCTCAGCTTGACAGATGTGAAGTATGTGCCTGGACTGAAGAAGAACTTGGTATCAATCACAATGTTGGAGGACAAAGGCTGCGATGTTGTATTCAGTAAAGGAAAGGCATTCCTAAGACACATTGCCACAAGTTAGACCAAGAGGATTTGGATTCGAATGAGGAATCTCTATAAACTAGAGGTAGATAACTGTGCAGCATTGAGTTCGAAAGTAGAATTGGTGCAAAGCCAAGACATTGGTGAGGTATGGCATAGGAAGTTGGATCATTTGCATCGTGGGGCCTTGAAGATAATGCAGTAGATATCTACAAGACTTCCCAAAGGTAAACTTGAGCAAGTTGACACATGCAAAGGTTGTACCTTGGCAAAGTACGCCAAGTCTTCCTTTCATGATCAAAACAGTTGAGTAGAAGCAATCTTAGAGAGATTTCATACTGATGTGTGCGGACCATTCTCGACGGAATCCACTATGAAGCAAAGGTATTATGTGATTTTCATTGATGATGTTGGATTTATTTCATGAAAACGAAGGACCAAATCTTCTCAATGTTTTGTAAGTTCAAAGCTTTGGTCGAGAAAGATTCAAGGAAGAAGATCAAGGCCTTGAGAAGTGAAAACATTGGAGAATATGTATTTCAAGAGTTTAAGGGCTTCTGTGCAGCAAAAGGAATTAAACAAGATTTGACAGCACCTCATAACCCACAGTAGAATGGGGTGGCTCAAAGGAAGAACATAATGATTGTAGGGTCAGCTTGGTCAATGCTGCATGACCAAGGCCTCCACTTCATTTGTGGGATGAGGCATGCAACAGAGTTGTCTATTTGTAGAATAGAAGTCGACATCGCATGCTTGGGATAAAGACACCATAGGAAGCTTTCTCCGATAAGAGACCAGATGTGGTTCACTTTATGATCTTTGGCTCATCAGTATATTTCCATGTGACAAAGGATGCACAAAAGAAGCTTCAGCTAACAAAAAAGTTGGGGATACTTGTGGGGTACACTGATACACCCCACAACTATCAGGTGTATCTGCCAAATAGTTGAAGGACACTGGTTCACATAGATCTCAAGTTTGATGAGTAGAAGGCCATGCGAGTTTCCCTTAAGAGGGAGCTCCAACTAGAGGTTGTGGAGGAACTTTTGGTTCTTAAGGAGGAGGAGCCTCAGACTGATGTGGAGTAGCCACATGCAGAGGTTCCAAGAGTGGCGACATCGACTCAAGTAGAGTCTTCTAGAGATAGATGGAAGTGCACAAGAGAAGCTGACAGATTGTTGTCAGATGTGAGAGAGAATGTGGGAGAACAATCTTCTCATCATAGACAGAGGAGGTCACCTGAGAGGTACACTAGATACATGGCCCTTGTTGGGGATTGTGTTCAGACCGAGCCATCTTCCTTTGAGGAAGCAGTGCAAAAACCGATTTGGGTTGATGCTATGGTGGAGGAGTATGACTCCATATTTCATAACAGTATTTGGGATGTGGTTCCATGACTGGAGAACAAGTCAGTTGTGAGTTCCCTTGAATTTACAAGGTAAAGCAAGCTACTGATGGTAGTGTGGAGAAACATAAGGGAAGATTTGTTGCCCATGGTTTCTCACAGGTCAAGGGGATTGACTATGATGAGACATTTTCTCTTGTCGCAAGGTACTCATCTATTAGATAAATGTTGGCACTATCAACACAGATGGGTTGGAAGATCCATTAGATGGATGTGAAGAATGCATTCCTCAATGGCAAGATTGAGGAAGAGGTGTACATAGAGCAAATGGAAGGTTCTGAGCCCTTCGATCGTGGGTCGTATGTGTGCCAACTCAAGAGAGCTTTGTATGGGCTGAAGCAAGTTCCTCGTGCTTGGTACACAAGGATAAACAACTACTTCACGGGGTTGGGCTTCACAAAGAGTGAAGTAGATGTGAACCTATACCACATCATGGTGAAAGGTAAGTAGTTGGTCATTGTAATTTATGTTGATGATCTCATATTGATAGGTGATGATCAGTTGATCATGTCTTGCAAGGAGGACCTTGTAAGAGAATTTGAGATGAAAGACATGGGTCTCATGCATTACTTCCTTGGCATGGAAGTGTGGTAGAAGGATGGGGAGTTGTTTGTGTGTCAAGGAAAGTATGCCAATGAGATACTCAGGAGATTACACATGGAGAAGTGCAAGCCCATGCAGACTCCTGTAGCAAGTAACTGGAGGAAGGAGGATGCTACTTCAGGAGAAATAGTAGAGGCTATTGTGTACAGGCAGCTTGTGGGTTCGCTAATGTACTTAGTAAACACATGACTAGATTTGTGCTATGCTATGAACCAGCTGAGTCAAGCAATGGTTTAGCCTAAAAAAATGTTTTGGAAGGTGGAAAAGCATGTATTGAGATACCTTAGAGGAACATCTCAGTGTGGATTATGGTATAGATGGACAGTGGGAGTGAAGCTTCAAGGCTTCGCAGATGTAGATTGGGCAGGGAGTCCATCAAATCGGAAGAGCACATCAAGAGGTATTTTCAACCTTGGGTCAACTTTAGTTTCTTGGTAAAGTAGGAAACAAAGTTTGGTTGCACTCAACTCGGTAGAGGCTGAATACATGGCTACTACTCAGTCAGCATGTGAGGCCATCTGGATGTGGGAAATTCTAGTTGGTTTGTTTGATCAGAGGGTGGATCCAACTGTGATCTATTGTGATAATCAGAGTTGTATCAAACTCTCTGTCAATCCAATATTTCATGATAGGTCCAAGCACATCGACATTCGGTATCGTCATCTCAGAGACTGTGTAGCAGAGAGGATCATGTTGTTGCAATATATTTCAATTGAGGAGAAAGATGATGAGATTTTGACAAAGGCATTGTCAAAGTGTAACTTCGAGTTCCATAGAGGTAGGATTGGGGTGGCAGATAATCCATTTCTTATTGAGAGGGAGTGTTGAAATTTGGCAACAAGAATATTCCAATATTAATTTGTCCTTGAATTAAAATTGAAAATTTAAATTTGAATTTAGTCTCACAAGCTGCTTGAAAAATAATTAATTAATTCATCGAGTTAATTAGTTGGACAATTCAAGATATGAAGTCATGCAACAGTTATCCCTTAAATTAAGGATATTATCCCTTAATTAAGTAGATAAGGATGAGTTATAATTGAGTTGTAATTAGTTAGCTCAGTTTACTGAGTTAAGTCCAATTAAATTAGTTCCAAACTATTTGAGGAACTAATTGTAAGTTCAGTCAGTTAATGCATGCATGCATCTAACTAGTGTACTCCAGATAACTAAATATTCTCTCATCAGTAACTCATGCATGTCTATTTAGAGAAAGACCCAGTTGAGATTAAAGACAGGGGCATTGTACTATCAGTTGCATGAATTTTCCTATAAGGAAAACTCATGCATGCAAAAGGAATTCATTCCCTGGGTATTGCATAGTTTTACAGTGTGTGAGATCAGTGTTACACTTGGTAACATCTGGATCACCTAGGAGAAGCAGCATAAGGAAATAGGAGCTTGGAGGGTAGAGGAGAAGGAATACGAGCAATCTATTTTGTGTGTGAGCATGTGAGAGGGATTGTATTGAGAGATGGATAGCTATGAGAGCTAAAGATTTGTGTAACCCTGATATATTTCCACTTGTATAATAATACAAATAGTGGGGATTTTAGCTGAGGCTTTCCCTTGAGTATTCTTATGTGTTTCATGTGCATTGATTCTTCTTTTGGTTATATTTGGTCTGCTTGATCTTGCTAAAATCTATTAAGCTTCTGCAAGTTTGATTGTAGAAGTAGATTAAAGTATTTTTCTTTAGTTATATTGAATTATCAGGTTAATCTATAGTCAAAATTTCTACAATTGCGTAGGGGCGGGATCACCCATGTACAACTTCAACCAAATCCCATTGATTCTTCCTAGAAATAGCTCCTTGTTTAGCTTCGCAAGCTAAAATTCATCTCCATCCATAATCTCATTGAAGAGTATGGTCCTAACCAATGCATCTAAAACTTTCCTCGAAACTTCATAAACTTGTTATCATACATTAGTATTAAATCTCTACTTTTAAAGGTGTGCATCTTAATGTGGCGATCATGCCATGCCTTTTCTGTAGCCTTCTACAGTTGTTAATGAAAGTCTGCCAAGAGGTGATCTTCTTCTAACTCAAGTTTCTGTGCGAGTTGTTCATCCATTGTATCCTGATCTGCCATTTTTGTGAGTGCAATAATCCTCAAACTGGGCATGATGCACTCCATTGGAATTACCACTACCTGTCCATAAACCAAATGGAATGGGGTCTTTCCAGATGTTGGGATGGGGTCTGCTAGGGTCAGGTTTGGGGCAAAAGCACAAGTTTTGGGGCAAAATCCCAATTTTTGATGTAAAAATATAAAAAGTCTCCACAAACTGTGGTCACGGGTCACGTAGCTTGTTAAGAGTGAAAATGATTTTACCGTCCTTTATGTAAGCTTGAGTCTATTTTTGAGGATCTACCCATGGTCCGCGGACCATGGGATTGTATAAATAGTTGTGTCTTAGAGACTCTAAAAAGTGAAGTAAGTTTGTCTATTGGTACGAATGAAGAAGTCTAGCGTAGAGAAGTAAGTTTTAGGGGGTAAATAGGCTCTACAGTTGAGTGCGTAGAGGCCTAGAGTAGTGTCCATAGTTGAGTTCACACACCCTTGTAGTTGAGTGCATAGGGAACTATTGATTCTGTAAACATATACTAAAGATCAATAAATAACATTGTTGCAAAAATTCCTATGTTTAGCTCTTTACTTCTGTTATGTATGATTGTGACATATGTAGTGATGGAATGATGTCTTTCTAAAATAATGAGTATGGATGCGCGAATTTACTTGATCCATCTTATTAGTTGAA
The DNA here is from genome assembly GCA_000404065.3 of Pinus taeda. Taxonomy (NCBI): domain Eukaryota; kingdom Viridiplantae; phylum Streptophyta; class Pinopsida; order Pinales; family Pinaceae; genus Pinus; species Pinus taeda. Next base: position 53,971 of record APFE030820957.1, on the reverse strand, counting down.
CACAATTAATATTAAGTGATTACACAAAGATCATAACACTTTCTATTAAATTTATTGAACAGTTAGGTAGATATGAGTAAATATTGGTCTAAGAGTAATCTATGGTGCGCATAAGTAGCTAATTCGTTGGTTGAGGGTCCGCAAAAACTAGTCGTAGATCGTCATGGAGGTCTAGAGGCTAATTAAAGGAAGTTACAATGATAAACCACATGGCCTTAGAGATCGAAGCAAAGGGATATCTAGGTCGCAGAAGGACATCACACTGATTTGAAGGTGCATAAACTTGGTTCCAACATCTACCCATACTGCTTCGGTTGAGACTTCAATCCACGCACCATGGATTGATGCCGGAAGGGTCAATGGTGTAGGGATTTGTTTGGCACAACTAACTCTGAACCTAGGTCAGGACCCTCGTAAGCCAACAAATGGTTCTATTACTAGGACTGGGATCTACATAAAGAGATGTGTGATGTTGATGTTGCATCACTGGAATCCGACCAAGAAGGAAACTAGGAAGTGGTTGGATAGAAAGATCATGAATTCACGATGCAGGAAAACATAAATCTATGCCTAACAAGATAACATTGGTTAAATAGATATTTGTACACAGAAATACACGAATTTTTTTTCTGCACCTTCCCGATTGAACTATACAATTAGATAGATATATTGGCACATGACCAAGGGAGGTGGAAGCTTGATGGTCCAATAGTGTGTACTCTAGAATTAGTGCGAAGGATAGAAGCTTCTGAAGATAAGCTCACATGTGCTATTGACCATTGGCTTGATCCGGTTATAGGAGGATTTGTTACAGAGTTCACGGTCGACACCTCAGTCACTTATAGTGAAGCAGAGTACCACTTCTTCAAAGGAGCACGAGGTAAGTATCTAAGATCTTTGAATACTTGGATTAAGACGTTGTTGAGTGATAAATGGGTTATACCACTACCTTGATGTTTGGAGCTATGTGAAGTGGGAAGCTATTTAGAGATAGGGGAAGAAAAAGCCCTAAATATATCCTATTGATTGAACCTCCCTAGAGTGACGACGAGGGGGCAGCACAGGCTTCACCGCCGACCACTGTCTAGATGATAAATCAATGTTTTCTATGAATACCTCATCCATCCACACCACCTCCACTTTCCTAACATACACCTTAACCCACATCGCCATCGCCACTGGTCCACATGTCAACTACAATCAAGTTGCAAGTCTTCAAGGGCTTAGGAAGTGAGGATCTAGATCAGTTTTCATTTGTTGTGAATGTTGTGTGGACAGAACAACAAATTACGATGATAATATAAAGAAGGCGCAGTTCGTTACCTCTCTGTAGGATCATGTGTTGACACGGTACATTAAGTAATACACTAATAATCCATTGCTGTCATTAGTAGATACTCAGACCACATTGAACAAAGAATTCGGTAAGCCTAAGTCTACCTCACAATTGGTAATTGGATTTAAGGAAATCATGATGAGGCCTGGTGAAACACCATGGGAGATAGATAAAAAAATGAAGTGTGGGATCCATGAAGCTAATATGAATCTCACAGATAGTCAACACCGCGGTTGGTTTATAGTCGTGCTCCTGCCCCACCTAAGGATTTCTTTATCATAGAAAAAGAGAGGAACTCAGGCAGAAGTTATGGACATCACGATGAGATTGCAGGAGACAACTATTTAGGATGCATCTTTGGGAGTCCAAAAAATTCACTCGTAGTTGAAAACCATATTTTTGGAATTACAGAGCATGAAAGAGGAAAAAGAGGCTAGGATGGAGGTGTGCAAAGAAGTCTGGTGCCTCCAGTGTAAGAGTTAGGGGTATGATAAGGATCATTGTTGCCTTTGCAAACTATATTATAGCGGTGGCCAATGCCCCTAACCAAGCAGGTCCTATAGGATGAAGTATGGGGCCCACGCTATGGTGCATTCTTTGTCAAGTGGTCGGAAAAAATGTCATAGATAATTATCACTTACTACAAAAATTCTTTTGCGATTTCCGCAAATCGATGGGCCATGATGAGCGGCACTATCAAAGCTATGAATTAATGATGGAGAAGATGCTTATGTATCAAATGTAAGCATAAAATTTTCTTCTAGATCAGGGCGCTAGGGGAGCATGCAGAGGATATCAGTGACATGAACGAGGCCGAGGAGGAGGAGGACCTGGTAGGGGTCGTTGGCAGGTCATTTGCTACAATTGCAGAATGCCAAGACACTACGTGTGGGAGTGTACAAATCAGACACGTTGTCATGTCAATACTTCACCCAATTTTGACACACAATCAAAGAATTTCCTGTGCTGATGGCCAAGATGCATGAGAAGAAGGTGCAACCTCAGCATCCTACCCAAAACTTATAAATGATGAGGGCCAAGCCCCGCGAAGAGGACCCAAATGTGAATATCGTGTTGCGAAGCAGTATCACAACTGGTGACGATAAGAGAAAACAACCTGAAGAAGGTGGATAGGTTTGCAAGGCCCATGAAAAGGAGACTGGTTTCGATCTGATCTATGCAATGGAAACATTCGTGGAAGTGAAGAAAATCTTTGTTGAAGCCTCTATGCTTACCACCTACATTGGTTGAACCGTCTATGCTTACCACCTTCTTGGACACTTGTATGAAACTACTGCGTGCTAGCAAGGATGTAAAATGACTACAGGAGTTGATAAACAAGTGTGCTAGTAATGATAATTCTCTTAATGGACCTCACATAGTCAGAAAGATTGGTAAGCAAAAGGCGAGAACAGGTTGCGAGATGAGGTTTACCGAACAAATAGGAGACTATGAGATGGACAAAGTTATTTTTTATTTGGGGTCTGACCCAAACGTATTGCCTAAGAAAACCTCAGAGAGAATGGGGAGACTTGTGCTACAGTGGTCTCTGATTCAATTGAGGATGGCGAACTGTTAGGCCCCTATACTACTAGTGTAACCCCTTATTGTCATTAGTACAACCCACTTATTATATTGATGTACCCATGTAGTGCCCATATTGTTACTATTGTGCCACATAGAAGCCCACTATTGTTATTATTTTGTGCCCTTACATTATTATTGTTATGTTGGCTCTGATTATGTTATGACCCCTTAGACTCCTATATATAGAAAGGAGGTCTTTTCATTTGTATCATCGAAGAATTGTTCATTTGTGTAATGTACAGGAGGTTTCCCCCTCGAAGAGCTTGAATTCTAAGGCTTTTATCTATCTTTTCTATCTTTTCTTGAGTTGGTTTCATAACATTTGGTATCAGAGCTTTGGATTCTAGGGTTTCGCTGCTCCAAACAGGTCATGGTGGCATTTTCACTATAACTTTTTTTTTGTGACATTTCAGAAGTAAAAAAACAAACCCATTTGAGAAGAAATTGCGGTGAATCTTGGATCCAAATTTTAGAGCTTTTTGTGATATTTTTGTGGAGATATGATCTGTGGAAGTTGGTCTTTTTGCAGAGTCTTGAATTACAATCCAAACAGGTGACCTGGGGAAAATCATCATAACTTTCTCTCTGAGCATTGAATTGAAATTTCGTAAGAAGGTACAGAAGGAGGACAGACTATAGTTTCTTGTATATATTTTTCATAGCCAAAGTTCGAAAACGTGACACATGGCACTTCATACAAGTTCGCTCTTCTGGAAAGGTCTATAATCAAGTCATCTTGGGAGATTGTGCATAACTCTGTCTTGGAGAATCCAATTTCGATCAGATTGGTGGCATTGGAAATAGGATGCAGAGTGCTACTACAGATCGCAATTTCAGAACTTAAAGATCTGAAAGGACAGAGTTATAGTCATTTCAAGATCGAGCTCCTAAAAGCAAGAAAAAGCAAGATGAGGAAGTTTGATGGCAAGGATCCAGTAAATTGGATACTTCAGATGGAGAAATATTTTGATCTACATGGTGTACCACTGTTACAAAAGGTATGTATTGCATATTCATATTTAGAACCGGATCAACTCTTATGGTATGAAGGGCTATGTTCTCATAAACAACTTGTTACGTGGTCAATTTTCACGGAGGAAATGATAGCATATTATGAGGATACAAAGAGCAACACCTTCTCTAGAGCAACAACACAACAATTGGAAAGAGTGAAAGGGCTTTGTAACATATTGGAAAGAAAAATTATGGAAACCAGGAAGGATACCCCTCACAACTATAAAGATGGAAGTGTTGTTTCTCCTAGCCTTCCACAACCTACAAGGGTTACACTAGTAGTATAGGGGCCTAACATGGTTACAATTGTGATAGAAAATGCACTAAAGGTCATAAGTGTGTTGAGAAGAAATTATTTTACATAGAATATGAAGAGGAGAAGGAAAAGGATCAAGAAACATCAAAAAAAGAGGATATATGCCAGTACCCCACCCCAGAGAAAGAAGAAATGAATCAAACCATATCTTGTAAAGCATTGGCAGGAATTACCACTTCTAAAACTCTCAAGATAGGACATATCAAGAAGAAAAAGGTGCAAGAAGTGAAGGATCAAATCGAGAAAGAAGAAATGAATCCAACCATATCTTGTAATTCATTGGTCGAAATTACCACTCCTCAAACTATCAAGATAGAAGGAAATATCAAGAATAAAAATGTTTAAGAAGTGAAAGATCACATCGAGCATCAAAAAATGAATCTGACCATATTTTGTAAAGGATTGGAAGAAATTACCACTCCTCAAACTCTAGAGATAGAAGGACATATCAAGAAGAAAAAGGTTCAAGCAGTGAAAGATCACGTTGAGCATCAATGACAAGTTCTCTAACTTTTAAAGGATAACACCACTTCAGTGCAAAATCAAACGAAACAACAGGTAGATCAACATCGTAGTGAAAAATGTTTTGATGTAGGTGATTGGGTATTTTTATTGCTACAACTCAAGCAAGCTATTTATGAGAAGGAAATGTTGGCAATACTACATGCACTTAAAAAATGGTGATCTTACCGAACGGGAAGACTCTTCAAGGATGAGGATGTCGAAGCATTGTTTTGTGCTATTTCTATTATCCAACCAGATTGGATAAAGGAAGCAAGGGATGAATGGATGAAGGATGAAGAAGTATGGCCACTTATTCAAAAGTTGCAAAAGATCCCAATTCAAACAATATTGCCAGAAATTGAAGAGGAAGGAAAAATCATATTGGAACCTGGAGCAGTCACAGAAATAAGAACTTGAAAGCTATGAAATCGATCAATTTCAGAGTATCTCATCAGGTGGAAGAACTTACCAGCTAAAGATTCCACATGGGAGGACAAGAATTTTATACAGATGGATCAAGGACTACTCAAGTGTTGAGGACAACACTTTTTGAAGGAGAGGGGCATGTTAGGCCCCTATACTACTAGTGTAACCCCTTATTGTTATTAGTACAACCCACTTATTATATTGATGTACCCATGTAGTGCCCATATTATTACTATTG
>APFE030820957.1:31347-42965 GCA_000404065.3 Pinus taeda | reverse complement strand
TTGAGGGCCTAAACGATGTTTTTTTGGGAATCCAAGGGCAACATGGGTCCATGGAATGGACCCATGGAACGGACCGATGTTGCCCATTCCAACAGTGGTAGTTCTCGGATAGATCTTTCTAGCGAGCTATCATACGCGTCAAACGGAGATCGTATGCCAAAGTTACGACCCGGGGAAATTGATGTACCAATTTACCCAAAACGGGGCCCACAATTTGGCGTTTCATCTTCTAAGGGTCGGTTTTGGAATGTGAAGGGTTTTCAATTGTTTCTCAATAATAAATAGGCCTTCGAGCCTCATTGTAACACAAGTTCAGAATAGTTCAGAGGCATGTAGCCACACATCTCTTCTCAAAGATAAGCTGCCATCGCCCTAGCTGGTTTATTTCCATTTCTGGTTGTAAGCATATTTCAGTATTTTCCATTAATGAAATAAAGTATTATTTCCGCTGCATCTTTGTGTATATGGTTATCTCGGTAATTTGTTGCGTTCCTGTTTAAATCAGGATCAAGTAGGTGTTAACAAATTTTGGTTGCCCCAAAGTGTTGATGAGTGATCGCGGTACACATTTCCTTAATGAAATGATCAGTGCGCTAACCGAAGAATCCTAGTTTTATCATCAAAAGAGTACGCCATATCACGCCCAGGCTAATGGAATGGTGGAGGACATCAATAAGATATTGGATAATGTGCTGACAAAGGTTTGCAATGTGCAACAAAATGATTGTGATGTGTGCGTACCATCAGTATCATGGGCGTACAGGACTACTTGTAAAAACCTAACAGATCACACTCCTTTCCAGTTGGCCTATGGCATAGAAGTTGTGATGCCTATGGAATATATCGTGCCTATTCTACACATAAAAACCTTCACAGGGATGGTAGACCACGGAGCCTTGGAGGAACAACTTACACAATTGGTGGAGCTCAAGGAGGACAAATTCTTGGTTGAATTTCATTAGCAAGTACAAGAGAAACGTGAAAAAGCATGGCATGGTTGAAACATCAAGTTGCGCACATTCAAGGTAAATGATAGTATGTTTGCTAAATTTCCAAGAAAGTTCAGATGCACTATATGAGGCCATATGTCATCAAATAAATCATATATGGGGGCGTGGTTAAGCTCGAAAAGCAGAACATAGAACCTTTCCCAAGAAAAGTGAATGGGAGACGGTTGAAGCTATATGCGGGAGATATGGCTCAATGACTACATGATGGTAGCACAATCTTAGTGCTCTAGGCAGTTGCAAGGGAGCACGAGACTATAAACTACACTACCTAATTTTCAGAGCTATGCGATAAAGGGGCTGCGTGAAAAAGGGTGATGTCACAGTACCAAAAGAGACAAAAAGGGAGATGCGCTATGGAGGGAGATACCACGTAGCACAGCTAGAAAATGACCATTAGGGTCATTGTTCATGATTTGACAACTAGGAGACGGTTAAGGGGAGTGGGGGGGGGGGGGGGGCATTTAAGACTGAAATATTTGAAGATATGGCACCAATTCAACATTAATGGATTGGTTTTGGAGGGAACAATCAAATTTGAATTCCAAATCTCCTATAAATTATGTGTGGCCATCCAACTGAGAACACTTTGCATCCTTAGAAGTTTTGTGTTGTGCTATCTATTGCTTATGAATCAAAAGTTTCTCAAGGATTTGTCACAAGATCTGTGTTCGATAATATACCTAAGGAAAGACAACTATTTATTCATAGCACTATGTCAGGACCAGGAGAGACTGCAAGAACTTGAGGAACTGCTACCTCTGAAGGAGCGGCTCCAGAAGTTGTGAGGATGGAGGGTCTGACTCATGTTCCTATGATGCCAAGGTCACCTAGGCCGAAGCCTACACCAGTGCGCAAGACCCCTAAGCCAAAGAAAGATAAGAATAAATGGCCATTGCTAGTGCTTGAGTCGTCTATAAAGAACTCTACTACCCAGGCACAAACGAAGGACAAGCAACCTGAGAAGGTTGTAGATTTGGAGGCCAAAGAGGGTGCTGAAGATATAGACGCTGAGCGCATGGAGCCCATCTCCAAGTTTTTGGAGTATATACCTTTGCATAATGGAATGGTGAAGGTCACCAAGGACCTGGATGTAGAGAAATTCCTCATTCATACACCCCTACTACCAGAAAACATCACCTTTGAAGTTCTGCGCTTGGCACGGGTTGCGCTTTTAACGATGGAGGATTGGGACTTGCCTGACCATGACAGGTTCCCCCACCTCGAGATAGAAATTTAAATGAAACAGGTGTATTACAAAGACTCTGATGTCACTGCATTGGAGCCATCTAAGTGAATTTGCGGAGTAAATAAGTTGGGGTTGTTGAACCTGCTGTGGGTGCCCCACTAGTCCTTAGGAAATATGTAGAAGGATCTGCATGATCTATAGATCTTTACCAACCGAATTCAGGTGAGCATAGGCAATGCCATGCAGATGATCCTAGCACCAACACCTAGTTAGGCTATAGAGCTAGTCAGGACAATGGATCTTAGGATAGTCGCACTGCCCGAAGCATCCTTGAGTGTGGAATCAGCCAATGACAAGGTCATCATGAGCACTCTGAAGAACATCGACCTCAACATTTCAGAGCTCCCCAACGAATATCTTCACGTGTTGCAAATAGGTGTGATAGTGGAATTGAGAGCGTAGGAGTAGTGCACTCTCAGTTTAATTAGCAAGTACAGGGTGAACAATGAACAAATGTTCGCCAAGAAGACGAAGGCTTTGAAAGAAACAGATACAATCAAGGAGTAGAATGCTCAGTTGGTGGTAGTAGTTTTAGAGGTGTGTCGAATAGTGCTAGAGTTGCACATCCTTGAGGAAGTAGAACTAGAGGCCAAGATCCAAAAACTCATTGCAGGCATCCGCAATGCTAAGGCAAAGGTGGTCAGATTGCAGTTTGAACTCAACATGAAAGTCATAGAGCTAGATCTCAAGTCACAACCTTCCACTTTGCCTGAAGTCAGGGAACATCGTGAAGCTACTGTCGAGGAAGGAATCGCTACTATTGATGACATAGTCGTTAACTACACGAATTTATTCGAACAGGCGATGGAAGTGGTGACGGTCTTGCAGGAAGATCCCACCGTGTAGATTTTGAATATAGATATCTATGAACTTTAGCAGCAATATGATGAGGTTAGGCCAATGATGCACATGATTGTTATAGCATAGTGCCTCGCTAAGTTACAGGAGGCCAAGCATCTCCTTGCACAAGTGGAAGTTGTGCAGAAAAAGGAAGGAGTCCTTAAGGCACGGTTGGGTCCTTGGTTGGACGAAGCCTACCTAGTGTTGGCCAACATACAAGAAAAGTTGGTGAACTCGCAACTTACACAACAAAATATCAAGCGAGTTGGTGAAGGACTAGCCATAGAGCAGCTGGTGGAACAAGTGAAGCAAGTAGCCACACAGAGCGTGGTTGAAGTAGCAGTTGGGTAGGTGGAGCTGGGGGATCTTCGCAGTAAGATCACCGTGCCAGCCAAGTGATTCAAGAGAAAGTCAGGATCTTTGTGTTGAGGGCTTGTTGGGATGGGATCCTCTGGGGTTAGTTTTGGGGCAAAAGCCCATGTTTTGGGGAAAAAGCACATGTTTTGATGTAAAAAGATGAAAATTCTCTGCAAACTGTGGTCACGAAGCACGTAGCTAGTTAAGAGTCAAACAGGGTTTTACTGTCCTTTATCTAAGCTTGAGTTGGTTTTTGAAGATCTACCCATGATCCACAAACCATGGGATTGTATAATTAGGTGTGTCTTAGAGACTCTAAGAAGTGAAGTAAGTTTGTCTATGGGTATCAACGAAGAAGTCTAGAGCAGAGTAGTAAGTCTTAAAGGGTAAATAGGCTCTACAATTGAGTGCGTAGCGGCCTAGAGTAGTGTCTGCAGCTGAGTGCGCGGACCCTTGCAGCTAAGTGCGTAGGGAAGTATTGAGTCTATAAACATATATTGAACATCAATAAAGAAGATTGTTGTAGAAATTCCTGTGTTTAGCTCTTTAGTTCTGTTATGTATGATTGCGACATATGTTTTGATGGAATGATGTCTTTATAAAATAATGAAGTATGGATGCGCGAATTTACTTGATCCATCTTACTATTTGAACACAATTGATGTAAGTGATTACGTGAAGATCATAACACTTTCTGTTAAAGTTATCGAACACTTCAGTAGATATCAATAAATATTGGTATAAGAGTAATCTATGTTGCACATAAGTAGTTAATTCGCCGGTTCAGGGTCAACAAAGACCAATTGTGGACCATCACTGAGGTCTGGAGGCTGATTAAAGGAAGTTGCAATGATAAGACATAAGGGCTTAAAGATGTGCGTGAAGGCATATCTAGGTCACAAAAGGACATCACACCAATCTCAGGGTGTGGAAACTTGGTTCCAACATCCCCCCTATTGCTTTGGATGAGACTTCAATCCGCGCACCACGGATTGATGCCAAAAGGGACAGTAGTGTATGTATTTTTTTGGCACAACTAACTTTGAACCTGGGTCAAGACGCCCCTAAGCCAACACCAGTCAACTTATTACATGTAGTTCTATATTCTCAAATAACATCTGGTAAGTGCACATCACAATCATTCCTATTTTCATTACACATCTTCGTCAAAGCATTTTTGAGGATTTTATTAAAGGCTTCAACTGTTCCATTTGCTTGAAGATATTTTTATGAGTTTGAACTAACAAGTACTCAGAAATATTTTTTTTTTCAAAAACTCTTCAAAGGGCTTAAAAGAATACTCCATGATTTTTTTCTTTTCGTAATTTTTAAAGAGCATAAAAATCGATAAAAGTCTGCTAAAATGTCAAAAATGATTCATCTTGACTCCGTAAATGATCCTACACATTTAAACTCAATAACCCCTCATGACTGCTCCAAAAGGCGTCTTCGCTCTTAAAAATATTCAAAATATAAGAAATAATATTTTTTAAGCTAAAAAAATTATAAAAGTAGGAAAAAGTAATTTATTTTTAACATTTACATTTTCACCTGTTTAGAGCATAGATAGCGGTTTTTACCCTGAAACTTCCAAGACTGATTCTGAGCCAACCAATGGACGAAATCATGCATCATTTCCTCTAGGTAGAATATCTCTCCACAAATTATCTTTATATGCATTTATTTTTTCATTTTAAGCTTTTGTTGGGCAGCGGATCCCCCCACAACAGGGTTTTGGGGCTTAAAGCTCGGGTTTTGGACAATGTAATGTAAAGACTCTGTAGAATGCAGGTGCGGACCACGAGAGTCTAGGATGAGCAAGAGGGTTGCCTGCCCTAAAATAATTAATTTAATGTAAAGTTGTGTCGACCTACCCATGGTCCGCAGACCATTGGATTGTATAAATGGAGTGAGGCTCTAAGTGTAAAGATAGTTTTTTTTTGGGGGGGGGGAGAAAGTAATAGATAGAGGCGAAGGCATGGATAGAAGATAGAAGTGAATCTGAAGTGTATTGGGTCATAGTAGTAGGTAGAGGCTTTGTAGCTGAGTGTGCGAAGGCCTAGTAGAGTCCACAACTGAGTGCACAGAGCCCTACAGCTAAGTGCACAGGGCAGAGTCGGGTCTATATTGAACTAAACTTGAAAAGGATTATTAATAAACCTAAGTTGATTCAGCATATTGTGCATTTATTTTGTAGATCTATGTTTTGACATTATGCATTAATGGTATCTGTTTATTTATATGCGTGCACTTGTATGGGTGCTTATGTATGAAAACCTTCTAAGAAATTAGCGAACAAAACCTAATTAAGGGAGACTTGGGTGATTAACACTAATCGCACTATGGCTAGCGCTACGCGAAGGGAGTACCACAGGATGCAAGGATCTCATTGGTGCACGTAATGTAGTAAGTGTGAAGGTTGAATCGCGTACCTATCGCCCCATATCAGACATCCCTAGGGTGTGGAAACCTGGTTCTAGCACCCTCCCATACCACTTTGGGAGAGACCTCAGTCTATGGTCCATGGACTGTTGCCAAAAGGGCCAGTAGTACTAGGATTTGCTTAGCCAAATCACTTTTGATCCTGGGTCAGGCCACACATAGCCAACAAATGGTTTTGTTGTCATGATTGGGATCTACCTAAGGGATGTCTAATGTCGTGCCACTGGAACCCAACAAAGAAGGAAATTGAGGAGTGGTTGGATAAGAGGATTCATGAGTTTGCGACACAGGAAAACAGAACACCGCAAGTATCTGAGAAATGGTGGTTGGATCGCTACATGTATATGGAAATCCACAAGATTTTCTACACATCCTTTCCTTCTGAACTATATTAGTGGACCGCGAGGTTAGTCGACAACCAGGGAAGGTGTAGGCTTGAGCAACCAATAGTGTGGACATCGAAATTAGTGTGCAGATGAGAGGCATCAAAAGATAAGATTGCATGAGATGTGGACAATTCGCTCAACTGGATAATAGGGGGATTTATCATTGAGTTTGCTGTAGACACGACTGTGAGCTACAATGAAGCAGAACGACGCTTTCTCAAGGGACCACGAGGTAAGTACATTAAATCTTTGAATACCTGGATTAAGATGTTGTTATGTGAAAAATAGGTTATGAGAATACAATAATGTTTGGAACGATGCGGAGAAAAAAGATCTACAAAGGTAGTGGGGAATTAGGAAACAGTCCCTTAATCTCACCTTCGCGAGAAAGAGAGGCAGAGCACGCTAGGGTCTCTCTAAGAAGTGTGGTCAGTTTGATAATGCAATGCATTCAACCCATGCCACCACCCGATTCACCTCCCTCACCTCCATCTCCACCCACTCCACCTCTACCAACCCCACAGTTCAGCATGGCAAGCACGATCAAACTACCCATATTCAGAGGTGTAGGGAATGAAGATCCGGACCAGTTCTAGTTCGTGGTAAGAGCCGTGTGGGAAGCACAAGGGGTCATAGATGAAAACATTAAGAAGGATACATTGGTGAGCATGCTGCAGGATTGCACATTGACATGGTATATCAAGCACTCTAATGATGACCCAAACGCAGGGATAGCATAGATCCAGAATGCATTGAACAGAAAATTTAGCTGGCTGAAATCAGAGACAAAGTCAATCATCGGGTTTAAAGAGATCGCGATGCTTCCAGGCGAGACCCCCTAGGATCTGGATCAACGACTAAAGAGTACGATCCATGATATCAATATGTTGCTAACATATGCCCAACATTGCGCATGCTTTGTGGCATCCCTGACGCCACATGTGAGGATGGCGTTGTCACAACGGAAAATTTATGCCTAGGCTGAAGCATTGGAAATGGCGATGAGGTTGCATGAGACCCTGATACAAGACCTTGGTGTTGAGCACTGGAGAAGGTATGTTATTATCATTTATTTTGTCATCTTTTCTTTAAAACTCATAACCTCTTTACATGATGAACTAGGTATATGACAAGAGATTATGATAAAATCTAGAAGATTTATATGCGATGTGAAATAACTAATAATTACCCTTTTCCTATGCAGAAGGAGGAGAAAAATGGAATATTTCCATACCAAAGGAAAAGACAAGAAAAGTTAACTGTTGTCCCTTTGACAATGAACCGCATTCAAACAAGGTGATCCAAATTGGAGAATTTTAGCCAGGAAAAGGAAAATGAGATACCAAATCAGCGCAAGAGAACAAGAGGATAACTGGGAACTAACAGTTTTGCAAATCCCTCAGGATCCTTTGATCCTGAGGGGTCGCTACCTTAATGATTTTCTGTATCATTGATATCTTTGCTCGGCTGTTATAAGAATGGGCAACACTATTAGCCCAGGGGACAAACTATTGTTATTTTTATGAAATTCTCCTTTGTACTTAAAACTTTGATCATCGACTCTCTTTGAAGAGCAATTCAATATAACTCTATTTTGATGTTTTAATATATAAATCTTGTGGCCGTTCTATCTTTGATTTTGGAGTAACCTTAAGCAGTGTGTCCCTGGAGGCTAAGGGCCTGACCCTGGTGGATCACTTGCTCCTATAGCATTATTTCCAATTCGTGTGTAGTTTGATCTCTTCTATTCGCTCTGTTCAGTAATTTGACATGCCTTGTTGTTTTACATATTGGTTCTCTTATATTTGGTCTATACTTGACTAAAAATGTTATTCTCCGCGACAGGAATGCTATGTTACTGATTCTAACTTTATATCGCATTGTTGTCCCTTTTAACAATTGATATAACATTGTTGTTCTTTACAGATTGCCATTGTTGTTCAATTACAGAGTAATAGTGTTGTATATTCCCAAATCGGTACTACTGTATTTATCTATGGTTTATTCTTAAAAAGTGATTGTTGTTCATTCGGGATTGTTGTTTCGTTGTGATCATAATTGTTGTTTCTTTATAACTATGGTTCATACTCATTGTATCGAAGCTCAGATTACTGTTCCTTTCAATATTATGAGTGTCATGTGTTTAATCTCGTTTGCTATACATTTATATTTGATTTAAGTTGTTGTTCTATATTTTATTTTTGTTATTTTTGTTGTTCCATTTTTGTTTGCTATTCAATTCATGTTTGAAGTAAAGATTGTTACTTAATTCCTATAGGATATAATTACTATTGCATTCATTTGTATAGGTTAAAGCTTTGCTGTTCAATCCTGTTTATAAAATTAGTTGTTGTTCCATTTCCTGTCATTTGAGTTATCATTGCTTTAGTGTGCAGAATGATCTAAGACTGTAGTGAACATTGACATATTTTGTCTAGTTCGCAGATTGATGATATTTTCCTTGATTGCTTTTTAATTGCATCAGTTTACAAAGGTAAGAGTTACCGTTACTGTACCCTTGACTGATAAATTGTTGTAGCTTTCTGAATGCATGATTTGAATTTTAGGTTTCTTTTTGTAAGTAGATTTTATTCCAAGCATCCATTTACTCTTGTATTTAGAGCACTATACCACTAGCAGTACTCTGACAAATGACCGCCTCAAATTGAGTACACTCTTTGAGATAACAAATCGTTGCTGCATTGACAATTAATGTACAGTAAATAGAGGTGAAAAAGAGCCTTTTTACTGCTCGACATTTTGGTGCCATTTCCGGGGAAGAGTGTAGCCATTTGTTTCTTTTCCAGAGTAGTGTAAGAACCTACTAGGAGAGAATTGGGTTTTAAAAATGGAAGGTAAGAACCTGCGTACGGAGCATGTAATAGCCCTACTTCTCTGCCTACTTTCCTGCAGATTTGTTGATGTTTTTTTGGGTAGAAATTAGTATTTGATTTGTGTGCATGACTAAGTAGAAAAAGCCTGAAAAGAATCCTAAACCACTACCCAAGTCTGATAAAGCTAAGGGGCCGGTGACCCTTGGCCAATTAACCTTTATAGATGAAATCCTTAAGAAAGCAGAATCTCAGCCCTAAGTAGGACCTAGAAAAGTTGCTTCTAGACAACCTAAAAGTTCCCTTCAGACCACAGGATCACCATCTGTAGCCTTTGTTGAGGTGCATAGTCAAACAGAAGAGCAATATTTTCAAGAAATTGAGAATTCTAGCCCAAAATCATTGCAAGAAGGGAACCTTAGCAAGCTCTGTGAAGGGAGAGGAGAAATAGGGGAAACTGAAGAACCAAGATCTCCTATTGGGATAATTCGGCCATTAAGCAGCCCAGATAAGGGAAGTGTTGCAAAAATCATCCATAACAAAGTTGAAGAACCTCAAGAATCAAAATCCCCCTAGACATTAGGAAATCTTATCATCCCAGAAAAAGGAAGTGTTGTTAAGGCGATTCTTGTTGAAGCTATTCCCCCTCATTAGCCTAGGAACACCCTCCTAGACATTCCAGAAGATTATTGGCACATATTTGACCAAATGGCCCAAAACTAGCCAAACACCCAAACTTCTATATTGCAATATCCCATTGTGGACACTGTAGCTAATGCACCTATGAGAGAAATTCCTCTCTAGCATATCCCTACATTTCATGGCCTTACATTAGAAGATCCAGATGCATTCTTGTTTGAATTTGATGTGTTGTGTAGAGGATATGACTATACCACCGATCCCCAGAAACTGAAATTATTTCCCTCTACATTAAAAGGGGCTACCTTAAGATGGTTTATGGGGTTGGGTGGTGGTGTTATAAATAACTGGGATCAAATGAAAGAGGCTTTTCTAAAAAAATATCAGGACTATTGTAGCTATAGAGAGTTAAAAGATGAAATATTTCAGATGGTAGCTAGACCGAATGAAACATTAGAAGAGTATGTTGAACATTTTCATTATAATATTCAAAGATCTCCTTATGCATCATTACCCCTACCTGATAATGTATTAAAAATAGCATTAATTAGAGGAATGAAGGAACAATGGATTGAAACACTAAATATTATGGGAAAATGAGATATTTATCAAGAAAATTTTGCTGACATTATTGAATTATGTATTAGGAGTTCAAGAGGCAGCACAAGACTGAAACCAGCAAAACATGATAGGTTTACAAGAGATAACAAGATCTCTGCAGAAGGAGTAACACATGCAGAAATTGGAAACTTATTAGAAAATTTCAAAACTGACATATTAGGGACTCTAACAATGCAACTTGATATTATGCAGGCTAAGCAAAAACAAGGCGAGGCAGAACAAAATTTGGCATCTTCTGTCCCAGATGTAGAAATAAACACAACCACAAAGAGTGTATGTTAGATGCGGTTCAAGTTTATGCCATTTGTACAAAAGACCATTCCACGGAGAGTTGTCCCTCACTTCCTGGATTGAAAGTAGTATACAAGGTGTTAGTGTCAGTCTTTCCAACCTTCCTCCAGTGATCAAACATGCTCTTACAAAATGACTTTAAGGTGTCAAGGTCAAATTTTGTTATTTCAGTGAGTCTTCAAGCAAAATTTGGTCACTAGGTGTTGACACCTAATCCTCTGAGATTGGGTGAATTTGGAATGTGAACAGTCATCAAGAAGATGAACTGATGAGTCACATTCATGTATATAAGAATAGCTACCTAATGAAATAAACGAATCAGTTTTTCTGCCAAGTCTAGAGTTACTCCTGGCCTGACATGGTATCAGAGCACAGGTCCCAGGTTCCTTTTTTGGCGTGCCTTGTAACTCCTCTGTCCCATACTCTTCCATAACGCATCTGTCTGCTATTGTGCATCCGTTGGTCAACACCTGAACGCTTGATGAGGCTGCGTGAATGGTGGAAGGAGCCATTTCATTTTCTGAAAAAAAAAGGCTCATTTGAACTGCGTTGAATGTGCTCGTATGAATGCTGGTATGTGCTGAGTATTAACGCTGTTAAATGGTATTTGAAGTGCTGTATTGAACACCTGTTTATAACGCTGTATTGGATGGTGTATAACACTATATTGAATGGTGCATAACGCTGTATTGAATGGAGTTACTGTGTATTGTTCAATATATTAACGCTGTATTGAATGTATGACCGCGTATCATTCAATATATTAACGTTGTATTGAATGTATAACTGTGTATCGTTCAAACCCTCTTGGGATTTTAAAGGCTCTGATCAAAGCGCTATTTTTCCTGACATCAAAGCACTATTTTATGAGATATATATAGTTTACATCTCAGCGTTTCCTGAGTCTTAGTGCAGCGATATATATATATATATATATATATTACAGTGACATCAA